>KN716521.1:61923-77864 GCA_000816705.1 Dictyocaulus viviparus
TTCCTTTAGGATAGCAAAGCTTAGGACAAGTGTGTCATCCTTCAAGACTAGAGCTTCAAATTTAGATATCCATCGGAAAACAAACAGAAAAAGAGCAGAAGTTATTGATAATGCCCCTATTGTCACGTTGTTTGTGACGTACTCTGTATTTCACTTAATTGAAAATCATGGACGAGATCAAATGCATACTTCGTCATTAAAGTGAACGCGATAGCTAATAGTTATCAGTTTGAAGTTCCTACTTTTCCAAACCTGTTTTCACTCCATTAGTACTAATATGTGGATGGATTGGTCACCTCCATCATAGACTCCAAATTAATGCACTTTAATGCGCACGCTTTTTCTATGAACATTACAGGAGGACGACAGAAGTGCACTAGCGGTCATCTAGTGCTCCTGTGTAAAAGGACGTCGATCGACGACCACTGGTTGGATTACGTCAGTTTCGATGCTATCGAACGTCTTTTTGTAGTCAATAGACGTTAGTACTGGGGGAGGGGGGAGGAGTGCGGTACTACTGACATATTTATATTTTTGGTACGGTTTGGGTGTAGTTAGTGCGAAATTTTTCCGAATCATGTTTGTTTTATTCTTTATGTATCATCCAAGATCATCAGTATGCACAAAGAGACAATGTTTCCGAATAACATCGAGAGTTCATTCATTCATATTGAACACTTACGAAGTTACGTACGAAGATTAATATGGTCATTTCTTTGGGTACGATAGCGACGGACGGGGTCCTCAGTTGCTTTTGGATTTTTGTTTCCAAAAATGACATGCGGTTTGCAAGAATGGTATTTATTCTGTGGCCTTAAGCTTTAAGGAAGTTTTCAATGATGTTATCGTGTCTTGAAGCTGTGTTCTTCTTCATACCTTATGCTGCCAATCGCTCTCCAAGTGGTGGAATTCTGGATCATTTGATTCCAGCGTGTATTTCTGGTTTTCCGACAAGGATTACATATGGAAAAGATTGTCACAAATACCTCTGAGAGATGCCAACTCAGGGCTGATCTCTTCGATTTAAAAGTTCTCGATTGAATGGTGCCAGATTGATATCGGGAGAAAAACAGCGTTGCGTTTATGAAAATAGCCAATATTTGCATTCAATCACCTTTATAACATCACGATGATATTGAATGCGTTACGTATCCCACAGAAATTGATCAACATCATGAGTATCTCATCTTATTGTTTGAATAAACTAACCGAGTGTAGCTTTGCAAACATAACACTTGAAACAAGTAAGATGATAAAATAGGTTGAGCGATTCAATAATCATAGCGGCACCTCGACCTGGAATTGGAAGTACTCCTTATTTTTTTAATTGTTTTTGAATATAATAGAAAGAAGAAAGTGACCACTATTTATTATAATTATGAACCTACTTGTTGTATACCAGCAGTACTGAGATGGTTTGTTTGATGAGATATATATCGTAAGAGTGTATAACAATAAGCGAGTAATAAAGAATTGTATAACTTTAACTATGCACATGAAAACGCACGATAACGACAACGACAGAGTCCACGAGATGAGGCTAAATATTTGACATAGAACTTACCATATTTATTATAATACAATTTTCATGACGTATATGTTGAGATTCAAGAGGGAAGAAACTCATGATTTTTCTTGCTGCAGAATACATTTATTTTCAAATTAAAAAGAAACAGCCTTTCTATTTTTACATTGATTGGGAATAGGAGGTATGCTATCGTTCAATTATTTTTGGAATATGTATCTTATCAGACTAGAAAGTCTTGTATTTGATATGTTTGATTCAATCAATTCTAACAAAAAGCAATTAAAAATTGCTCTTCTATAGTTATAAAGAGAGCAAAAGTCATGGTAAACTTATCCTACACAGATGTATTTTTTTGTTTTTCGCAAATTGTTTCATTTTTACTCAGTAGGGATCATGATTAGGAATCATCCTTCTAAATCAAATATCACATTTTCTTCATACGATTACATGAAAAACATCTTGTTACGTAACGGAGACACGTTAGTTAACTCACCGAGCTCATCAGCACAATGTGCACACCGATGTTTTCCACTAACTGCAACGACTTGATCGTTATTTGTAAAAGTGTCATGGCGCATCCCATCCCGAAACTTCACATTCGTATCTCTTTTAACGTAATCCGTCGATGGTGGATTTTGCTCTCTTAGTCGGTATTCTGATGTGAGACTTGGATCCGCTGTAACCGTACCACGATTGTTTCGAATTTCACGATGATTTTCATATCGTGATGAGTCGTACAGGCGACTACGATACTCAGGCATGTAGCTCTAAACAACAAGAACATTCTGCTAAACAATCATTAATGATTTTTGAATATCGAATGTTTCAATTAATCGATATAACACAATTAACTATATATTTATTGAGAACGCCTCAGCATCTGAATATAATGAAAAAGTGGTTAAATATATCTGTGTACCTATGAGTATCTAGATTCCATAAGATAAACTTCAGCGTTATAAATACCTTATGTCGGGATTCGCTTACGCATTCGTGTTCAACGTGATATCGTGGAGGTGGTTCAATGTGGTACTAGTATATATACTGACTTGACCACTATTGACCAATTCGGTGCTGTTTATCTTATTCAGTTTTCTCCGTCACCAATTTATTAATCCCGGGAAGATGACCAACTTGATAGGGCTGAAGGACGGCCGCGAACTGATTCGGGGCCTCTGTGGCACCTCCATCATTGCGCTAGTTGCGGGTCATTGCGCTCCCAGATTCCATGAAACAGTATGCTATTCTATATTGCAGAAATACGATTTTTCTCGATTATTGTGAGCAGATTATTTTCTTGCAGGTTTTATTTTTTCTTTTTCAGCTAATTGATTGAATTATAGCGTTTAGTTTTCACTGAATTTTCTTCCATTTTTGTAATTATAACTTCATAGAAGATGATACCTAGTTCAACTCGAATTAGGCAGAAATTTATAATTGGTAAATTACTATGTTTAGTTAATAGTCGACTTTTCGTAAAGCTCACGAACTTTCCCGATTCGTCCATAATTTGACGATTTTTCATGATTGCGGACATCCCTAAGTCGATCTTCCATTGTATCACAATAGCCGTGTTCGCTAGTTTGTCGTTGCTCTTTCTCCAGTTTACAAGATTCTTCAAATTTTCGATTGATTATTGCTGGCAGTTCTCTGGAAAAAAAAAACGCATTGGAATTAGGGCACATAAATAAAGCAGAGAAAACATGGCTATTCAGTATTTTGTCGGTTTTTGAAAAACAGAAGTACCGTCGAACGAACCCCAAATAAGAGTTTGCGTCATGCATCTTCTGCGCTTCAGCGGGGCGACCTGGTGCGGCTTGACGCTGTTGTGTTATAACGTCACGCCACTCATGTGGATCCTGAATTAATGCTTTATTCTCATAGAGTGTTTTTTAAATGTTATAACATCCACTTATTGCCGCAATAATCGTAGTATTTGAGATGTTCTAACAATGTTCACTTAGGCTTCTGGAAGCGCAGTGTTCCTTACTTAAGTTACAGTTTATGGTTAAAAAACACCATGGCTCGAAAATTACACGAAAACAACATAAAATGAGCACGCTTTTCAGGATAAGCCAATGTTAATAGCTGATAACTAGATATTGGAGCGCTTTTCCAGAAATCGCATCTAGAATTTCAAATTAGGTGGAAAATTTATCAAACCACGGTAGCAAGTCGGTAGAAGTACAGACTACTCTACACCCACTACCTGCCGTTTGTCGGTAATCCACATCCTTTTTTCCAATTCCTCGTATTCGAGCCGCTCCTCATATCGACGTTCTACGCTTTTGCACCTTCTAGATGGTATCTGCGGAACTCGTGCATAGTTGTAGTCTCTTGTGATATCCAAGTCGCACCCCTGTCTCGTATTCCTATTGACATATTTCCCATTGCGATCATAAAACCTGTGAGTGGCGTTGGAAATGCGACCATCATCACGGCGATAACTATATTCCTTTTCAAGGATCATATCACTTGACTTGGATCTTCCATTATAGTTAGCACGCAGTACTGGCATTGGCTGGTAGTCTTTTGTTGTTAGGCGTTTAATCGGGATTATTATTGCGTCGTACGAGTCTCGTGGCGACCCGACTTCGTTGTTATAGTTTCTTTTACAGTACATCTCGTCATACCCATACTCTTCATTCACAAAGAAATTGCTACCAGGATAACCTGATACATAATTCTGTTCCGTCGCATTGTTACGTAACTCATGTGAATTATAGTGACGTAGATGTGGTGAGGTAGCGGAACACCACCGTTCAGAAGTGGTTTTGTTTGTGTACGAGTCGTTGATTTCGGGCGCTCGTCTTAGCGTTTCTGTTGACGTAGAATAAGATTGACGATGAATTTTGTGCTAAAATACGATAGTGTCAGAAACAGTAAATCTGATTTATTTCATAGTAGCACGCAAAGGAAAACATGCAGGATAGATGGGATTGGTCCGACTAGACACAGCATACTGATTATTAGGATAGAAATATTTTGTTGATGTAGAGTTTGCATGACTTCATCGTATTAGTGAGGACTAGAATATTAGTTAGCACAAAGGGCACGATTCTTACAGCAACGAGGTATTTGGAAGGCAAAAGCGGTCTTTATATGGTTTTAAACCAACATTCTCAAGATTATATAAATATAATATTTATTTTCATCTGTAGGTAGGTGTTCATAACGTTTTTTAATATTATTGCTATTTCGATGAATATTCCTACTCAATTAATAGCGTAATGAATGGCAATCAAAGCAGTTATGAGAACTTGGCAATTCAACAAACTGTCAAATGCAAGTAGCACGTACATTTTTTAATGGGTTTTAAGTAGAGAGATTTAAACTAAATTGATCATCAATTATGTTTATGTTGGAAAATTGCATGTATTCAAAAAGAGTAGGGAAATTGATGTGATGAAATCGAAAAAGCTGGTATGTGATGTATTTTGGTTTGTATGATTGGCATGTTAAGATAGTTTTGATGATCTAATAGTACAGAACGAATTTTTGAGTAGGATAAAGAAAAGCTTCAGAGTCTGTTAATTTTTGTGGTTTGGACCCATGCTTTCGCGTTTGTGTTAGCCTTGGTGGTGGTTGAATGTGAGCATCATCTATACGATGATTTCGGTTGACCACTCTTCACTAAGTCATTTGTTTATCTTACCAGACTACTTCGACACTAATTTACCGACCCCGTAAAATTAATGGGGTTGGTAGGTTAGCAGCTGACCGCAAGCTTGCTTACAATTATCTGGATCTGCGTTGCCTCTTACCACTACGCTGTGTTCCCATTTTTTTAATGAAATACAATTATTTGAACTAGAGATTACCGGTAAGTTAAGTGATAAACATTGAGAAAATTCCAGAGGCCGTGCCATAACGATAATTGGTTTTGCATCCGTAGATCGAAGCTGAACTTTTTCCTCAGTAAATTGATGTTGGCCGTCGCTGCTGATTATTATTTTAGGCAAAAGCTTTAAATTACACATGTAATATTCTATTAGATGCCAGTTATAATCAGCTGTGGAGTACGAAATGCTAATGAAACAGTACCATATTTTTTTCACCACTAGACTTATTAGCTTTGACCGCACACTTCAATCTGTAAATATGTTGAAAGTATATTTACTTTTAACAGACGTTTTTTTTTTTCATGTTTCCCTAATTATTCCGACGAAACTCTTCATTTCACTGTATATTGACTGCATCGCTAGAAGATTGAAGGTAAAATATTCGTTACAAAGATCTTGAGGTGCAACGGAACAACATGCATTAGAACCAATGCATGTGATTCGTCATGTGTAGGAAATTTTTCTCATAATTTTGTTAATCAATGTAAAACAGCTCGCTGTATTTTTTGAACATTGTTTGTTGACTATTCAAATTTTGTAGCATGAAATGTGTTGACTAATGACTAAGCCTTATATAATATAATATTACGGAGAAACCCTTCATAATCCCAGAAAGTATCATAGTCATTTTCAAATGTTTGGTGGGTTTCTAGCAGGGAAAGACTACTCAACGATATCAGTGAATTGCGTGCAATGTTGGCGCTGGTCTATGAACGTCTGTGCCGTAATCAACTAATCATAAAAACTGAGGAGAAGCAAGGCCGAAAAAGCTAAGCGTGGTTGTGTGATGAAAGAAAAATAAAGTTGTTTTTTTATAAGAATCATGAGAACTGTGAACATAATAATTGTTTAAGTAAAGAAAAGCCATTCACTGACGCTGTGAGCTTCTATAGTAAGCGATGGTACGTTCCCTAAGGGAAAATCTGTAATAACCTAAAGATAAGTTTATTATATCTCCGTTGGGAGTCAATTATGTCGTGTTCCAAATCGTAGGGTATAAGGTCCAAAATTCTGCACAGAAATGTGTTTAGCAACAATGTAATTCGTAATACCGGAACTGTTCCCAGTTGTATAAGAATTTAGCTTTCGGTTTCTCTCACTGAGTGTTACTTTGTAATCACTATGAAATAGAATCTTTAAGGCAATTAGTATAATGGAAAATACTCAATAACTGATAACACTTATCAATAGGTAGCATTCAATTTCACTGAGATCAGTCAATAATCTGTATCGATCGGTTACCGGTTATACGTGGTGTATGAATAAGAAGTTGTAGACACTACGAAGCACTACAAGACTAGTACTAGGTTGGTGAAGAAATAATAGCAGTTTATGTAATGTCGAGTTTAGTAAATTATCTCAATAATTTTAGCACCTATTTAGTACTATTATTTTAGTCACATTAACTAGAGGGTTTCAAGAAGTTATTCAACGATTTTTCTTGACTACATTAGTTTTCTATAGGTATAATTAAACTTTTCTGCATCACCTAGAGTTCAATACTAATTCAAGTAAAAGAAATAACGAAGTAATAAAGAAATCAGCTCATAATAAAAGCCTACTCGTTGGATTTCACCTCAGTCCACAACTTCTTTGGATCATGTTTATGCCGTACCTAAGGAATTATGTCGATTCATAAGAAAGCCTAAGGTCATTTTTCTAATTACGTATGCTACTTGAAGCCAATCACTTTAACACTGTGATATGTATCAGGTAAGATAAGATGAGCTACGCTTACGCATTAAGATTCAACGTGATAACGTGTGGTTGAGTGGGAGCCTGCTCTATACAGTGGCTTAAATTAACCACTCTTCACCAAGTCAGTGCCGACCCCGGAGGGATGGTGTGTTTGGTACGTTTGGGCGTAAAACTAAAACTTAGAGTTGAGTTTGTGACTAGTTCTATTCTTAGACTTAAGTATAAACTAAAAAATATAAGACGGTGTTGGATTTAAGCTCTACAAGAGGGTTAGACAAAACACTAACACGAAGCATTTTATAAATAGAAAATCATCGGAGGGAAAAACCATCTTGTAAAAGCTGAACAAAAAGAAAAAACACGGTGCACTTCTCATACACGCGGAGCAATTTTCGTTTAGAAACTCAAAATCGATAAACAAGCCGAATCATAGTAGTTTCCAGTTATTATCAAATATTAGCCGTGATGAATAATACAATTTCATATATTATGTTGAGCTTGATCGAAAATTTGTCCGCGTCTTATTTAGAACAATCGCAGTAGATCATACAACATAACTGCGGTTTACCCATAACTAATCGATATCTACGACTTACCAAATGTGCGGACGAGTTTTCAGTTACACAATTTATCTCGTCGTGTTTTGAGTGAGTCTCCATATGTGACTGAAAACGTAAAAAAAAAGTTTCGAAGAGAATTATTATGACAGAAAAGAAGTGCTTACTACAAAAATATGAAAATTTTACTCTATCGAAAAATACGGTATATTTTCAATACTAATTTGTATTCCTTCCCATTGAAATGAAAAGCAACAGTGAAAAAAATAGGAAGAATTTTGCTTATCAGTTTATCGATACAAAAGCGTTATACTATTAGGTTTGTAATCAGATATCTATAATTGCCTTGAATTTTCTTCCGATTTTTAAAAAATTCAGAGGAACACTTGAGAAGAAGATCAATTTCATTTAAAGAATACGAGATTTGGAAACAAAAGATCATGTATCGCATCAAATCGGATTTCTGTTGGATTCGGGTTGCTCGTTTGAGGTTATTAGTTTCGGACGAAATCAGAAGTGAATAACAAAAATAACATTAAGAAATGGCGTTATTGAAAAATAATCTTACGGTGTTAAACTTAGGTACTGTAGTCAAGACTTACTCGTTATTGACTTCATATTTGTTATTATTATCTTCTTCCAAATATGTTTGGAGAAGAATACATGTTAAGTAGAAAATTTTGAGAAACTAGCGTGATTACAAAATTAACGGTTACGGTTTTCTTGCTAGCATAAAAGTTTTGTACAGTGTCATCTCCCAACGATTCGTTTGCCTCTTTGTGCCTAATGAGTGTTTTTTGGTGTAGAAGTATTGTGTACAGAAGAAAGTGTTACCACACAGGCAGGTATTTGATGATGAAAAGAAGTCTGATACAGGAAGGCCTTGCTAAGTGAAAATCACTATTAGAATCTACCACCGTACTGTTGACAAATAAAGTCACACGCTGGCAATATTCCTTTCATGAATGAAGAAACTATTTGTGATAAAACTAGAATAATTATCGTAAAAATCATTGAGTTAATTGAAAAACTTTGGTACAATAGGCTTATCTTTGATCAATGAATTGAGATTACTACAATACTGATGAGGGAACAAGTTCGTTATGCTACAATTGCAAACAGGTTTTCTAGGTATCTATAAAATTTTGAAAGTTACATGTAAAATTGATTCCAGAGCATCGTGGAGGGCGACAGTTTTGGAAGAGCATAAATTATCGCGATACTTGCTGACATGATATTCAGATGATTGGAGGAAAAAAGATGTCGTATACAGGCAAGTAAAGAAACAAGAATTTTTTGAAAACAGCGAAGTTAAAAAAATTAGGAACTGGATAGCTCAAAATTTCCTCTTTTTTAGACAGGCAAGGGTTATGTAAAAGTAGGCTGGTGCATTAGTGTACGTAAGGCATTAACCTCACCATTTTCCATTATGAAGTTTAATTGATTATAATCGTTTTTGATCGACGATATATCTACATACTGTGGTCCAACATTGTTGAAAACACTGCATTTCAATGATGAGTCAATGCCGTACACGAATCAGGTAGAATAATATTGCAGTAGTACCGTATGTTCCTTTGAGAAGCGTGAGCCCATTAAGTAAATACTTCCGATGACAGTATTGTCGTTGACATTGTTGTTTATATATGACGAACTAACTGCTTTTTACACTACACTTTGTATTGGTTGTCATTTTCTGTTAGGAATTTAACAATTACGCCAAAAGTATGACTAAGATTTAAACGTCACTGTGCTGCTACAGCTAGCGAATTGAATGGATATATAGATTCTGATGTGTCAACGATATTTCAACAATGAAATTTTCCTGATATCAAATGATTCATACAAAAATAGCTGTTAATGTTACGGAAAAACGTGACGTTACCAGCGTAATTTGGAAGGCCAACAAGGTGAATTTCTATATGTTCACATGACGAAATGAAATGAAAGGCATATTTGAAGGCTCTGTTACATCTGGATCTAAACCAGCTGAATATAAATATGTTTCAGTGGAAAAAATCTTTGCGGAAGTCATCGTCGTTATTGAAGGAGGACAATCGAGAATAGTTCACGACGAGCAGACCGACGACGATGACGATGTAGAAGACAATTTAGTGGTGATAAATAATCCAACATACAGAAAACATCATCGCAATAAAATTTTCCTCATTACTCTTCTTGTCTGGTTAATTAAAATTCCTAATTAAAATTAATTTATTTTTCTGTTCAAGGCAATCTGTTATTCTGTAGTAGATTGTCTATTAAGCGTAACCAACTATCATTTATCACTAGATTACTAAATACTAAAAAATAGAGAAAAATGTCAAATGAGTAACATTGATCTTTATAAGTAATAAAAAACTCATTTGTACTCACATTTCTTGGAAGTGTAGATTTTTTCGGAGTCGCATTGATTGTTATATCTTCATAGCGACGTGGTGATGGTGAAATCAGTGGTGAACTCTAAATGTTTACAACTTCGTAGATAAAAAAGAAGACCAAAAAATGAAATAAACCAATCGAAAAATGTATAAATAATGCTTTGATAATAACAAACGGATAATACAAACAAAAAAAGAATTAACGCATTAATGAATGTCCTTAGAGAGGTACCGTCATTTTTGTTGAAGTGGTTTTTGTTGATGGTGCTGTTGGTGGTAGATCATAGTTACGAATTAATCGAGGCTCTTCGTCAGAAGCACGTCGAAATTCTGTAATTGTGAGCTTCAAAAAATCAAGCCTTCCATCTTACAGGGCTTGGTGAATAGGTACCAGAGTAATTTGGTAGGGTAAGCAGCACAGACTTAGCGAACATCGAGGCAAGGAAAGAACGATGGCGTAGCTTCACAAAAAGACAGATTACGCCAGTGCTTATCTTCATCCTTTTATAAAAGTTTGTAATAGTTTCATATATATGACCTTATACAACTGAGTTGATAACAAAACTCGGAGTCTCAAACCAGAGCCTAAGTGGGATCTCACGGAAATCTGGTATGCTGTGCTACCGGTTGCAGTAAGATGTTTGTTTAGTGACATACCTATTTAGGAATACTATTTGTTATCCAAATAAATAGAAAAAATCTCAAAACAATGATAAGGTAAGCATTCGGCGCTGATTAAGCGTTGTAAGATATGCCATAAATGGTTAGACACGAGATCCCACTGGGGTGACACGATCTTCATTACCATGAAGGTAGACACAAACCGACGTCTCTATGACCTTTACACCACTCCCTGCCATTGCGCAACAACTCATAAAAATCATAAAAGTATTGTATACCATAAAATACACAATGTGTGTTGGACGATTAATAAGTAGTAAGTGGAAGACAATAAGTAGTAAGTCGAACATTACCTTTTCTTTCCTCATTGATCGTTCCAATAGTGTCTCGTTCAATTTCTGGTACAAAATCCGTTAAACGCCCAGGACCAATTTTTTCATGTATTGACGTCACTCTGAATATCGATGATAATGATTAAGTAATCTAAAAATGTTCTATAAGGCACTGACTCGATGAAGTTGAAATGTTATATTAGTGATTTCCATTAATTCAAAAAAAAACGCAAACCTACCTATTTAAAGATATAAAAGAAAAGATACAATTCGATTAATGTTATTTTGATATCTAATGCAAAATATTTGATTGAAATAGAATCATCGCATTCGTGTATCATCACAAAATCAACAGAAAAAAATCATTCAGTGATTAAAGGTGACAGAAGAAGATCGGTCACCGATAGTCCTGTGGTGAGGCGTCTTTACTGCTTAAGAGCGTCCTATATTCTGTACGAACATTACTTGTACGTTCAAAGTTTTGTCGAGTTGGTGAACGTTGAGTAACAGCACCTAAGTGGACATTTATATTATTGAATGAGGCGAAAATATACAGTTGCTGTTATGAGCTTCTCTTATAAGCTTTAAAAATGAAAATCTAGTGTCTGTGTTAAATCTATCGTTACGTTCACAATGGATTCTGGTGTTTTCCGTCGGTTATTAATAAGACGTTTCATCAATTGAAAGAAATCGATACAAAGCGCTTACGTTTACTTTCTAGAATTGAACCGGTTGATGTTGATCGCGGTAGTGAACTAAAATCTCGAGGAAACGGTTGATCAGTTCGTGATGCTGAAAGTAGACAATCTATTACATATTATTATTCTTATTTGAAAAATAAAAAAAAATAAAAGCAAAGAGATGCTGGTTTCTGGGAATGCAGATGAGAAATGCTTAAAATAAAGTTGTTTTATAACTAGAACGATCAAAATTTTATCAATGCAGCACCCAGCAGTACTAAACTCGTAGTACAGTAATCTATATTGAAAAATTGTATTCAATACTATTTCAAAACAAAATGTTATCAAAACGTTTTCTTCCATATTAAATAAAAAGATCCAAAAAACCAAAAACATATTATATTGAAAATATATGTATAAGATATGTTAGACGAGTAATTTATCAAGTACTTTTCTTTTTTGACATTTTTTCCTCATTTATTAAATCTACAAATACAAAAACTTGTATGATGAATTCATGTGAACTTTTGTCAAGTTACTTGAAAATTCGATCAGGTGATGTGGGTTATTCAAGCTTTAAGACTGAAAATTCTATAAAAAAATTTCACATTATTTATATAAAGTTGATCAAATAGACCAATTATTGATATATTTTCAAATAATCAACGGTACAAACGAAAATGAATATTGGAGGATTATCGATCGACATAGTAATGAATTGTGAGGTCTGTAAAGATGAATACAAGAAATCAATAAATCAATACAGTATACCGCGTACCTCGATTATACTGCTTCCTTTTAAAGTCCGTGAGTGACGAATCTGCGGTCGTTTTTTCAATAAAGACCGATCGTGCTTTATCGAAATTCTCGAGCGATGAGATCGATTTCAATTGAACGTTGTTTTTTAATTGTGCTAAAAGTTTTGCTTAGCAAAAAAAAGTTGGAGAAATAGAGTAGAAAAATTAAATTTGAACTACTGACAAGTCAAAAAGTAAAAAAATTTAGGTACATAAATAATCATTTTATTAGCTGTGTTATAAAAAGGTTTTGAAAGCCAAAGGATGATGATGCTGTAGTACCAATAGACTTCGTAGGCCTAGAGGTGACCACGAACCTGCAGACAATGATTCCCTTAATTCTAGGAATCTGTGCAGAAATGAATTTTTTCGAAGACAATATTCCGTAATATTACTAAATTTTTGAAATCTGTGTGACGTATCCCTTAAACTTTTATAGACCTTTAAATCATCGCTTAATAATTTAATTATAAATTTACTAACTCATAAATTAAACTTAAACTGAGTTTTTTTTATGCATTATATGAGAAGAAATAGCTGAATGGATATCCATTTAATATTGCCTGTTCTAAATGAATATCGGAAACATGACCAAATTTTTCTGCGTAGATGATCCTATTTATGCTAGGAACTATTAGCATAATAATAAGCTCTGGCGTAACGTTTCTTCTTTTGTATATGCACTATCTATTCGTTATCTTTCTTGTTATAATGAAGATGTTTGAGTGAGAGGGAATTGAATTAAGCTGTACAAGGACTCGAAAAGAGCAGTCTATTGCAAAGTTAGTGCTGGTTACCCTTCTAGATCCCTCTAGTATTAATTTCTCGATGCCTGCAGGATGGAAAGCTTGGCATGCCTAGAAGCAGACTCGAATCCAAATATACTGCGCTCAAAGTTGCGTCTTACTGTGACTTTTCAACCAGTAAGCTAAACCATTCCATAATTCCTCCGTTTGCTTAGTATAAAAGACAAAACATATGCGACATGCCTCAATTTCCAATACTTTTGTTTTCTAACCAGAATTTTAAGACATGAGATTTCTAAAAGATAGCCTACACACCGACACAAAAAACAAAACAGTCTTCTTCAGCTTTTCATCTATTCATTTTATCAACTATATTCTATTAATTAGCTAGTATGGGGGGAATGTCAGCTAAAATAGTGTTGCTTTCAAGGTGAATGCTATGATTATAATTTAACGTACCTTCTCTTTTCTCGATATACACATCCGCTTCACCAATTCGTGCAGCTTCATGAATCATACGGTTAATCTCTGGTAGATTTCTATTATTGAGATATTCACCGTTTATTGCAATAACACGATCTCCAATCTCAAAAAAAAATTTTTCATGGACAAATTTTTGTGCTGTCGAACCGATCCGTAGAATATAAACGGTCAATTTGAGTGTAATAAAGGAAAAAAACAGTTTAAAATCCGGTATATCGAATTAAGAATAAGGATGAAAATAAGCACAGCGTAATCATATCGAGGGAGGTTTTTCATGAAAGTCTTACATACATTGATTTGAGATGACCAGCCTGATACCTATCATTCTGGTTATCCTGCTACCAATTTATCGACACCAGATGTATCAAACGCTTAGTTTGAATCTGAGACGGCTAAGGCCTAGTATCGTATTTAGGTTCTAATCTCGCTGTTGCTCTTCTTACCAATGATATCAGGTTGTAATGAGGGCTTCAGCCATGTCTTGACTTACGCTCCACTCTTACAGTAATCCATATTCCGTAATAATTTTTGTCCATTGCGATCAGACAAAAAAAAACAAATATTTGGCCAACGAAGCAGTGCTATAGACGAGATGGATTATTGAGAACAAGTCTACAATACAATCGGTGACAACGAATAAAAAATCTAGATAAGGCGAGTTCAATTTAACAATTTGTATAGATCTTATTTGAGAAGAAGGATGAAGTGTGGAGTAGCTAGTATTGTTCCTACTAACCAGTAATCCAGCCCTATCAGCTGGTGTGTCAACAATCACGCTATCGATAATTGGTCGACCACGTTCGATTGAAATTGAAAATCCAAGCCCTTTATGAACTGGATATGTGCCCATCATCACCTTCACGACCGTTATGCTTTCGTCCTTAATGTGACTTTTATTTTTCAAAAAAATACAACAAAATAAGCAAGTAGTTAAAAGGATGAAGAATATGATTGTTTCTCCGATTATTTCTAAAAATTGTGAAGTTGTAGAAAATTTGAATACTTTTCTTGGTTGATACGTTGCCGGTGATTCGTCAAATGGAATATCCACGGTTCGGTATACGGTAGTCGGTGGCATGCCTTTATTACGTAATTGTGGGGTAGTTGATTGTGAATTGATGAGATTTCGTAGTGATGATGAAGGAGGAGGTGGTTGATCGTGACGTGATATTCGCGAAATGAGCGTCGCTCCACCCTAAAACAACAGCATAGAACATATCAGGTAGGTAGGTCATTGAGAGGAAAAGTATCGTTCCTGTCTTAAGGACTAGAAACGTTATGTTTGCTGCTCTCTGTTATCGCACTGATATTAAAAAAGTGAGAAAAAGTGTAAAAAAAAGTGTAATAAGTCCCATTAAAATGTTGTCAATTGAACGTAAAAACACTAAGTATAATGGAACTTCGAACATTTATAAAGCAATTGTCAAAAAATTTGGTGATGAAAGTCGAAATAAAAGAGTTTCCCTGAAAAAATTACCAGTATGAATAGTGTATGAGACGTTGCTTAGGGAAAAACTGTGATGATATAAATTGAAACACATTCGGTACTGTAACTTGTTGAGCTTCGTGATTATTGAATATCTTGAGAATCTTGACAACCTAGAGCACCTCACTGTAACTGATTGGCAGATTATGCAGCTTTTTTTGTTACTTTTTTTACAGCGCAGCTCAAACGCGCTATCCTATGAATAGGTTAAAGATTATCATTGGTGTAACCTATATCTTTATGCAAAATTTGTCCGATTGCAAAGTTCCAAGTCAATGGAAAACTAGCAGAACCGTGTTGCTGCACAAAAAGGGAGAAGATCACGACATTGGCAATTATCGCGTAATCTGCTTGTTGTCAGTCGTCTATAAACTTTTTACACGAGTCATTTTCAACAGGATTAGCAGAAGACAAGACGAAGAATAACCATGTGAGCAATCAGGGTTTCGATAAGGGTGTAGCACGATGCACCATATTCACATAATCACAAGACTCGTAGAAGTATCACGAGAGTATAAGAAACCACAATGTCCCATCTTCATCGATCTAAAGGAAGCTTTTGATTTTGCTGAGACAGAAGCGGTCATAGAAGCGTTGACAGATCAAGATTCTTTGTGAGCTATATAAAAATTTCACTACCAAAATTCCCCCGTTCTATAAAGACATCATCATCAACGTAAAATTGGAATGAGACGAAATGGGAGTGAAAATCGACGGTCGGCAACTCCACCATCTTCGCTTCGATCGGAAGAGCGTCGTGGGGGGAAAGAGGGTAGGTCTCGGGGGGGGC
>KN716521.1:95592-106318 GCA_000816705.1 Dictyocaulus viviparus
TCTGAGGAGACGCAAAACAAATACCAATTCAAAAAATACAGACTACTAGCAAAAGTAAGAAAACCCAAAAAATTACTTAAAAATTAATTGAAAAAATAAATAAATAAATTCTGTTTTGTTGCAACATCATACTAAAGCTACGATTTCAGCGTAGTGCCGTAGCGTTATCTGTACTAATAGCGAAGCTGCTTCGAATCCGTTTCAAATTACTGCTGCACAAATGAGCCCCGTAGCATACGGTAGTTCTATAACTTGATTCATATAGCAAAGAAAAAGAAATTGAAACAAACTCGTACTCTATTTTACCTTGAGATTTCTTCAAAATCTTTCTGATAGAGAACGATGTGCATAAAAGGGGATAATTGAAAGCACTGATTTTGATAAAACGACTAATTCGTAGAATATTAATGCTTTCTAATTAAGAAGTTATAATGACTAAGTTCTGCTAATTAGCTTACAAAATCAAGCGTCAATATAAAAGGGTGAAAACTCCCTTTGTATGAGTGAGGTGATTTTCCTATGTTCCTCTAAAGCAGCGAAATGCACCTAAACAAAACTCAAAGTCCCTTCATAATCACTTGGCAAAAATTTTTTTCTAGATTTTTTTTCAGACAGGAATTAATTAACGCTGCAGTTCATACTATCTTTACGGACTACTGCTTTGTTATAGCTGCGAAGTGAAACGAAAGCGAAACACTTCCTTCATAACAGTTTGGTGCTTGGCATCGCGTTATGCGACTGTACAGGATTAACATTAATCATGTTCTCCTCCTAGGACTTTGTTCTGCACAATAGTCTAAGACTGCTTCTATTCAGTTATTAGAACAACGTTCTTAATGTTAGTTGTTTATAAATTTCATATTGATTCACTAAATACATGTAAGTGTTACAAAAAATAATTGATCCCTAAGAAATTTTTTAGGTAGGCTTTGATCGATTCAACAGAACAATGATCTACGATGTATAATTTTTACTTATAATAAATTTACGAGCCAATATTTCCTCATTTCCTACCAACTGTAATAGGTTATAATGATCTTATTCTAATATACCTAATGATGCTGAGCTCATCGCAAAAATGGTCATGAGAGATTATCCACAAAGATATCTCGTTATTACCAGCTTAACTGGTTGCAATGCCGATATTGACTCCCCGGGTCGTTACTGCCAACAGACGATTGCTGATAAGATATAAATTTAAAGAGAGTGAGATAGGACCTTGAGCAGTCGTAGGCTGAGGGCTTTGATAGTGTAATCCGTTTGCACAACATGATAGACATCCGCAGATGTCAGTCAGAGTAGTGCCTGAAGTTCCAACTTGTGCCATGAACTCAGCATCATAAGATATAGATGTTTCACGCTTTAGTTTGACATATGCTGAGAAAATTATTAACATTCTGGTCCATTCTAGTGAATTCCGCATTCAGTAAATGTTCAGAAGTGAAAAGAGACGTCCGAAACAACATCGTGTTCTTCTTGATGACGCTAAACATGAGAATATCTTCACTGTGCATGAGGGGAGTTATCTTGGTTGAAGCTATTTCAGCTTCTCAATTTGACCAAAACTACTTAATATTTGGACTGTAGCCACAGTGACTAGCTTTTAACCACTTGAAACAACATATGAGGAACAATTAATTCTAAGAAGTAAAATGCTTCAGTTATAAACTATCTCAGGTAGCCGCTTAGTAAACTGAAGAGCGATTAATGAAATTGGGTACGGTATAAAAATGTAGAAACGGACAATAAGCCTAAGGTTAAGCTAAAACCTACCACAATAGTACGATTAAGCATTCCTAATTACATACAGTACTTTTTAGTTTACATAAACGCAGAAAAAATCTATAAGCATCTTAATCAATCGTATATTAACGATTGATTTCGGCTTTATTCTAGAAAAATAATAGAGTGATTTTTTCTCACCTCTTCAATAACATGAAATCTTTTTTGTTACTTGTAGATTTTATATTATTTCGGTAAATTCAAGAGCAAAAAAAAATTGTTATGGATAAAGATAGAATGGAAATGAACTGATTGATACACATTAACTTAAATAAAAAATAATGAGATATCAAGAAGATTTCGAAACCTCAGGTTTGGTTCCAAACCGTATTTCGTAGATTCTTACGGCTTCAATCTGCTGTTACGGACTGCACTACGATGACAGACAATCTACGAGATACGAGTTTGAGTCCTGCTTAAGACTTCGAGTTTTACGAGCAATTTACCGATGTAGGATAGCAGTACCATATTGAAATAGTATACCATTTTTGATAGAAAGTAAAATAATTACTAGGAAAAAGCTAACCTATTCATAAGCATCGAGACGTTTATCCCGTTTGTGAGTGCAATAAAGCGAATATTGATCAACAGCGTCCGCAGGGTCCGATAACAACAACGTAATCGACAATGCAACAGATATGATATAACAGTGATATTTATTGGGTAGAGTGGATTTGACCTAATTTCGGAAACCCCAAGGCTGTCACTTGTTTATTTAGTTGATCCATCGCTGATCTCGCCGAGATGATACGGTATAATGATCAGATTTCATCACAAGGAAAATTAGAAAACTCTGTGATGCAATTTCTAAGAACTCTCGCTCTACGATAGGCGCATTATATATTTGACTTTATTTAGGATCTTAGAAAATGATTGCAATTCACAATGAGGAAGAACATTCATTGAAGTATTGTCAGACAAAGTGCTGCCTAAGTTAGCTGGGATGCAAGATGAAAACAAAACACCAATTCTGTGAGTACACAGTATCATCTATAATTCTACCAATG
This sequence comes from Dictyocaulus viviparus, assembly GCA_000816705.1. Classification (NCBI taxonomy): domain Eukaryota; kingdom Metazoa; phylum Nematoda; class Chromadorea; order Rhabditida; family Metastrongylidae; genus Dictyocaulus; species Dictyocaulus viviparus. The sequence goes on from KN716521.1 coordinate 98,382, forward strand.
CACCTTTTGTTATAATGAGTTCTTCAAATTGAGCTGAAAATCTTGTAAATCTGTAAAAGGAAATGTCCAACAATTTTATTATCGTTTATTTATTTTTCAAACGGAAAGGGTGTTTAGCGTAGAAGTAGGAAGTGTTACAGACCTATCAAGCCCATAATCAAATCTATTAAGCCAACCATTAATCCCAAGTAAGAAGCTTGGTAGTAGGACAATCGGAGAAGAGTATTCTGCACTGACGTAAATATTGTTCACCTTGATTCGATTTATAGAGGAAACTTGCATTCAATAATTTCCATGATATATCAACAAATGACGTATGCGTGACATATCGCGCAGAGAGTGGTCAACGCTCAAACTTATTTTATACAAATATTCAAATTCCTTCTAAATATGCAACAGAACTTCTTAAGTTGCCATCGAAGTTGTTCATTTATCATATCAGTCCATGACGTATTTGAAAGAAGCTGGACTTTATCTTTATGATCAGAGCAATTTCAATATTTCAAGAACAACAAAAACATCTTGAAGCATTGGGAAACTATTCATATTCTGCTGCCATTATATTATTTATTAACACTATTACTATACTAACAATAATCATTATTATTGATACTACTGTTATTACTCGTCACAGGTCGTTATTATTATTAGTATTCGTAATAAATCTGTCATGAACAGCAAGCGGCTCAATATACCCCATCTCCTTCCTACCATAAAAGGAACCTCTCAACAACAGTCTGACATTTCCATTCCCCAAAGGAAGTCTTTTTAAAGGATATCAGGCTTTACCACCGTTCTTATCGCAATAAGATCGCAAGAGGGTAGTACCTCTTCGAACTAAATAAGCCTAGGATAGCACTATGTTGACGATCTGATACACTCCACTAGAATAGTTTTCAGGGCAGCAGACATTAACCAAGTGAAAAAACTTTAGAATGTAAAAGAGTTGCTGGGACTGCCTCATTGCGTGGAAGTGGACTGGCTGTGTATCTAATCGTGAAAGTATTATTATTGCCATTACTATAAATTTATATACAAATATATATAAATATGTAGATGTTTATATCTATATACCATTTTTTTATACATGTTTATTTGTTTGTTTAGCCAATACAAACAATATTACAATCTTTTGGAGAGATAGGACATTTGGATATAAAACAGACGTCAGTTTAGTACAATTATCTCTTCGAAAAAAGGTTTAGTTAAGATTTCACCTACCTTATGACTTCTTCCATAATTCGGTAAGCTATGGTAGTCTTTTGTAGTTGACCAATAATCTTTAGACGGACTGACAACGTCGTTATCGTTGTACTGCTTACTGACTTTCGTTTTTCGCTTACGTCTCCAAGTATCCAAATCTTCTTGCCATGATTCATTCTCGTCAAATTGTGACTAGAATCGCATACAAATATGACTAATAATTTGAATATTCTTTAAATAAATAATATCGAGTCCATCGTATACATTTGAACTCTCAGAATCCTCTGCTTGTCAGCGAAAATACAACAAATTTTTTCTATTCCACTCACTGGGAAGTTTTCATTTTGAAACTATATAATATTGCTGCTTCCATTCGCAGCTTAATGAGCAGCACCATGAACTTCAGGCAGAGCTCGAGTGGGCATTTTCGCTTCAAGTAAAACGAAGTACATTATATGCATTCTTACGATTTCTAATATGCGCACAAAAATACGAAAGCTTTTACTATACTTGTTTGTGAATTCAAATGTTGAAGCTGTACAATGATTTGCAATTACTGAATGAATAACAAGAACCTTATGCAAGACTCGGAACAAGGTTTAGAAAACTTTTCGCTTGGTGTTTTTCACAGTGTTCCAGCTGATTGGTTAATAACTATTTAATTGAAGACTCCTGTCAAAAAATTCAAAAAAATCCTCGTCGTCGTCGGTAAAATAAATGGTGCATTTTTTTTCTCACTCCATTATTTACCAATTTAGCTCTGTCCCTTCTCTGTTGTTCGGTGATGCTTATCAGTTTTCGAGCGTTTTCTGCCAACGACACACCGCTACTCGTCGAGACGAACTGGAGCGGATCGTGTGCCATCTGAAAAAAGTAATAAACAATTTAATCATGAGGCAAATAGTTTAGCTCATTGTCTTAGAACAAAAATATTTAAACATACTTCAATTTTGCAAAAATTTTTATAACCTTCTTCACCGTTTTGTATTTATTTCTCTCTATCGCATATGATAAGCTATAATAGTACAATTCATATTCTTACATTAATAACCTATTTTATTATCACCTTAATTGGATGGAACGCTAATGTCAACTCACCAGATTGAATTCAATCACTAACACAGCATTATGCTTTAAATTGTAAACTTTATGTTTAAGACAAAAATAACTGGATATCGACAAAGCCCACTGATGTTAAAAATTTTTGAGAAAAAAAAAAAGAAAAGAATGAGAAAAACACGCTCAAATATGGTGAAGCACGGTATATGTGATTTTATTTACCTGACCAGGACCACGTAATGATTGTAGGCCCGCCGTAGTGATATGTGGTAATGTAGAGCTGAAAAATAAACATATTTAGATCCAATCAAATGATTATTATAAAACATTTCGATTACAGATAGCAAGAGATGTCAGCTTGTTTAGGCTTTATCTTTATAGGTTAACTAATTGAATGAGAACATTCAATGATTCAAACAAAACACACTATTGAGGAATTCTTCGACCTATTGGAGCGTTAAATCTTCAAGGGAAAAAGAAAGATGGAGCTTATCGATGACAAATTTTAAAAAGCCATGAAACGTATTATTACAGCATCAATCTGATTAGCTTATAAACGTTATAATTAAGATAAGATAACAAGCTTTGGTGTTGATCAATCCCTTGTGGCGAGATGCGCATACGCACTAATGCTCACCTTGGTATCGTGGAGGTAGTTGAATTCGAGATTGGTCTATACCAGTGACCTTAGTTAATCACTCATCATCAAGTCAATGCTAGTTGTCTTACCCAGATTCCTCTGGCATCAATTTTCCAACTCTCGAGGCATGGTGGGCTTGGTGGGCCGTGAACTTATTTAAGCTTGAGTACTACTGTGCCACCTCTACCGCTGCGTCAATGCCCTCCCGATAATTTAGAATTCTATAACTAATGAAAATTGAATGATTGGTCAGGTCATTAAGCTGAAGCGAATAGTATCTTTCTAGGAAAAAATTGAATTGAATTTGTTGTTTGTTACAAGCTTCATGGAGAAAAACATGTGGAGAACCCTTTACAAATCGTCCAAGATGACTTGATTTTTTCGAAAAGACAAAAACTATCATGATCCTTAGTGCTAACTTAGTTACTGGATATTTATTCAAAACAGAAGTAAATATTGGAAAAAGAAATAAATGAAATGACTCGATTTTCACTGAATGTCCATAATTATTGCTACAAAGGTGTTTGCTTCTTATTCTATTTTTTTTAAACTATTTTCTATGATAGAAAAATTATTCGCGTCTTAATTGAACGACATATAACGTCTCAAATAACGAATTATATGTAACTTCGAGTATTTTAAAATTTCATGAGGCATTGTAAACGCATACGTTTATTGTTCTTGTTGTCTGTTTGTTTACGAGATAAACAAAGAAAAAACGACCACTTAATGCATTCACAGAAGGTTTTTTCTATGTGACTATTAGTCCACCAACAAACAAAGCCGACACTTTTTTAGAATCACTTCAAAGAGAAAAAACATAATGAGCCAAAAAGTCCTTAGATTTTGAGTGACATTTTTACTCAGACTCTTACAAGCTCCTTTGCTACTACTCCTTCAAAGCTAAAATAAACAGGATTCGAAATGCTGTCATTTATTTATGCATTTCAATTTAAGTACCAAATGACTATTTCTATTATACCTCATAATTTTCATAAGTTATCCTGTTATATTTAAAAATGGTGATTATTTCAAAGTGAGATAAACGAACATCTGATGCTGATGTTAGTAAATTCATTCCAAAAGGAAAAACGGCTATGAAATAATAGTCTTATTTTTGTGAGAAAGTTTTAGTGGAGAATGCTGAAGAATTTCACTTTTGAGGTTATATGAGTCTAATGAAAAAGGTTATGTGTGTCTAACAAGAAATTATGAATCATCTACAGTAGAGCTTGATATTTTGAGAAACATTACATATATGCGAAAATATGTTGAGTCCTAAGAAAGATGGCTGTTCAAAAATCGAACTGAGTATTCAAAAAAACAAGCTATGTTGATATTCAGAAAACGATCGAGGACAAATATTTGTTAGCATTTATCTTATAGAAAGAGCCTAGAAAACTTCAGTATGCGAAAATAAGCATATAATTCTGTCATAAAGATACTGGAAACTAGCCATAATATTGTGAATATCATAGAAAAATGCAATAAAACTTTGAACTGAACCACTCCAGCACAGTATACAAAATGCATTGATCGATTTCGTAAACACTTTTCTGAGCGTGGATAGTTTTCAGCACATTTTTGCACACGATTTTCCCTCAAAGATATCCACATTTTCAACGAGATGACAAGTTTGTGGTAATAAACTAATTGAATATGTTTCAATCAGCTGAGCTAAAGCTTCTATATAGTCGTATTCATCAGCACTTATCAAATAACAAGTAGTAACGATCGCAATGCGATGGCCAAAACACAAACCAGTTGTTAAGCCGCTAAAAATAGGGCCAAAACACTGTCGACAAGCGGCACCTCATTTGATTAGTACTATAAGGTTCGAAGCAATAACGTTGAAAGAGTCCTTGTGAAGATGGGGCTAGTAAATTTAACAGAGACACTATATAATAATGAGGTGCACTGATGATGGTGAACTTTGTTTGTCTAGAAAGTGGAGGAAAGACAAAGAGCCGTCAAGTTGAGTGTTTTTAAAAGAAAAAGGCATCAGATTTACACGCAGTAAATGACATTGATGTTATCTTGCAAAAGATGATAAGTCTAAAAAAACAATTCCCAAAAAAAGCTGTTCCAGTAGGGAGTAGGAAACGACACAAAAAACTTTCTGATAAATAAGAAAAAGAAATATAAATAGGTGAGAAGAGGAAACGGTATGTAATTAAGGTTGGTTGCCACTCAAATAGTTTTGCATTTTCTTCACACTAAAGATGAAAATTGTAAAAAAAAATTGGAAGATGTATAAAAGGAAAGTCTCTCACCTCAAATTTTCACAATCTTCAGCACAACTCAAATTCGCGAGGTACTTTGTGACCTAAATTGTTATTATTTTAAATAGTTTTAAAGCAGCATATTGGATTCCTTGAACACCATGTGTAATATTCTGAGTTTTCTTACATTTTACTGTCAATATACTTTCTTAAAACAAATAATACATTTAGTAGATCACCATTTTTGAGGAAAAACTTGTAAGGTAATAATAGGAAAAAATCAATAACCATGAGAGATATTAGGCAAAATGAATTTTCTTCTTTAGAGGTTTTTCGTAATGAATACGAGTTAGTATGAAACGTAAATTCTATTGATAGCAGTGTCATTGAATTCTTAACGACCTCGAGATCGAGTCCATGAACTCTACAAATGAGGAAATCTCAATAGATTGATTATACGTAGCAAAAAGCTGAGTTAACCAGTCAGCTGAGTCAAGTCGATAGCCGACTTTCATAAGTTTTTGTATATGATAAGTTTCTTGACGGCTTCCGATAAACTCGTGCAAATGTTTGTTTAGTAAAACTTAAGAAAACTCTTGCAATATACCATAGCAGAGATTCAATATAGTAGGAGGATTTCTCTCAATTCTTTATTTGAGTATCCTCTTTAGTAGATAATAGTGAGGAATTTACAGCTCTATTCACTATTGTTTATTAGTTTTACATGAATCACACTGAATTCGTTGAATTTATCATATCTGACAAACATTTCATCACCATTTTGTTATCAGTACAAAATTGTTACAGAAGAGAAGGAAAAAAACTCATTCTTTCTTCCAAATCTCGGCAATTTCTCTTTAACAGTAAAAAGAGCTATGATAATTATCAGAAAATATATATGCTATTTATCATACCATAACTAATACCAACATTTACTGAGAGGTTAACCTTATGATGGATCTCATTTTTCCTCCTTTATCATACACAATAAACGATAATACAAATCAGCCTGCATTGAACACAATACAACTGGTCCAGAATGCCACATTCCAATCCACACATCATTTTTAACTGAGTCATTCGTTAGCTTGACATAATGCAAACATCCTCTATGTGAAAATGAGTCACCACCAAGAAATACCATTCTATTCCAAAACTAACTTTTCGCGAATTTTTTCACCTCTCAAAATATTACGGAAACCGTCTACGTACTTTAAGAAAGGCACGCTACGACTTCAATATTGATGGTGCTTGAGATATTAGCCTATTTATTTATGAATAAATATTATATAATATTTTCAGCACGTAACAGAGTGCTAAGAGGTGCTGCTCGGATGAGCAGGTTCGATTTAGTGCACACTAGCTCGTGATCGCTTCATTACTACCAAACTCTTCATCGTCCAAAGAAGGTGAATTTCTGTCAGAGAAAACAGGCAAACCGAGCAGCATTTACTTGATAGATATTTTTCACCTCAATTCATCGTATGGAGAAAAAGCGCAATCAATAACACCCACGTTATCACGTGAAAAATGATTGCGTGAATTCCGATTGTTAAAAACGGATACAGAATGATTGATCAAAACCATAGCCAATTTTATCTTATGGTGCATATTATGGGGTAATAATTAAAATATCATAACTGGATTCATGTAATTCTTGTCGGATTTGCGACGCATGTGACTTTATTCTCAATTGAAGTGATAATAGAATGCGGCACGGTCAATCTTGACAATAACGCGGGAAACGAAACCACGGTCAACTCAGTTCCTTTTGTTCCCGAAGATGACTTTCGTAAGCAAAAAAAAACTAGCCTAAATAAACTTCAACATTAAACAAAAAGGAAGGAAAATAAATCTGTTTGTCGTAAATTTGTTTGTTTTTTTTTTTTGGAATCGAAACTGTGTCTGGCAATGAGGAGGAGCGCATCTTTACTACTGCGCTGCACGGTTCTCTTTATAAGAGCGCTGTTTAGATTTAAGGTGGTCTCACAACGCTTCAAGTGTTGTTTATAGTCACGTGTAACACAAAGCAAAAAAGAAATAATGCCACCATGATTCTAATGACAACTGACCTTCGTTTTGGCGTCCATATAAAAGTAATGAAGTTTTTGAAATGATTATCGTTTTCGTTTCTTTCCAATCGCTCTTCTTATCCCTCTTCTTCTTTTTTCTTTATCTCCCTATCTAAGAGGGGTGCGTTTAATAGGAGAGAAAAAATGACTTGACATTATCAGTTCAGTGATAACTCATAACTCATTTATTTTTAACACCAGAAGAATGCAGTTGGACATAAAAGCAAACAGTTTATCTCTACACCTTCGTATAGATTGAAAATACTGAATGTGAACGATAACAAGACTCAGAGCGGAGTGGAATCGAGTGCAAAGTTTCTGAGGAAAACAAACGAATAGGAAGAATAAGTGAATAACTTTCAAAATGAAATATATGGAAGCATAATAAAACAAGACGTCATCATCAGTGTTTATCGTTTGTATTTTGTTTTTAGATATTCCTTTATTGATTTTTATTTTTATTTTTATAAATTTCTGAAAAACGAAGCCAATAGATTTGATTAATGTAAAGGGATTGCATGTGGACACACTTAAGGTTGTGCTTGGTGAAGAGAGTTATCAAAATGTGACTGATTTTTTTTCTATTTTTTAAATGAAACATTTGACGGAACTGAGCCGGTTTCGTTATGTAACTACCAATATTGTCCGAATTTCTAAACAATAGACGATTATTATACATGGGATTTTGAGGCAAAAATTTTTCTTTTTTTTTTATTACTTTATTATTAGTTATTTATTTAT
>KN716522.1:34386-59646 GCA_000816705.1 Dictyocaulus viviparus
CACAATAATTTTCCATTGGTTTCTTTCTCATGCTACTATCTTTTTGTGGTTGTCTTCCACTCACGTAGTGTCACTGTCGCGACCCTTTGCGTAATCATAAAATGGTGAAGAACTGGAGATGCAGCTTCTTTAAGTTTGACTCAAACATGTTGCCCATTTTATATGTGGTGAACCAAGAGGACCTTTGCATCCTCTGGGTTACCTATCCTATAGTTATCGTAATCTTTTCTTATTATGTGACTAGCTCATTATTCGTTTGTAACACGTATTCTTCTGAATCCTATGAATGAAGCAATTCGCGTAGGTCACTATTGCAACGACCGCTTTGATGTTGTGTTTGCTTTCATTACTCAGATATGTCATAGACCTGTGAGGAAGTATTCACTCGCTGCAAGATATGAGCTGATGGATACGACACTACTACTCTATTTTTACTCACTTTAGTTCTTTTGCTAGACAAAACATGTTTTTCCGTCCATTCTGAGTAGATCAATAACAAAATGGTATCAGAATCGTCTAGCGTAGATAAAAACATAATTCAATAAGTGGCTGTTCCTCATGAGTTATTATTGAAGCCGAGCATCAATAGACTTCTCCATGACCCATGAAAATGTTTAAAACACAATGTATTCAGGGTAATTGTTGACAAAAACTTGTTAACGTTAAATCTCTTCCATATCTTCTTATATATTCTGCATTTCTATCAATTTCAAGTCCACGTATAGTCAGCTAATTGAGCCTTAATGTTAGTCAATTTTTGAAAGTCACGCGTGTCACTCATTTTAGTAGTTTTCCCAAGGAGGTTCGTGAGCAGCTTCTGTCCTTGATCTCAACTGTATTTCCTGAAAATCCACGTTCACCACAACAAATTCTGGATATCATCACCGAATGCGCCAAAAAAACCGATTTGGTAGGATTGGGATTTTATTATCAAATTAACCTCACTATTTTATGTTTTTTAATTGGTATTAGTTGTATAATCTCTTACATATTATTTTCAAATAATTCTATCTAATTTTTTCTTCCATTTTTCACCGTATAAATTAAAGCTTATATAAAATATATTCCGCTTTTTATTCAGCTAACAATTTTTCGTTATGGTGAAGATCGTACTGAAGACGTTGATCATGCGATTTTAACGGCAGTACTGAAACGGCAAAACCTTACTCTGCCTGAACAGGTACTGTCTGGTGACTTCACGTTGATCAACAACAAAAAAATCAAAGATCAATCTTTATACTGGTTCTTTTATTTTCTATCAAATATGTTACATTAGAAAGATACGGTATGATATCTCACGTCTCTGAGTTGGCCACGGAACTTCGAGCCTAAAGCGGCACGTTAACGAATGAGTGCTGATAACATATCACTACTAAGAAATAGGCTAGCATTGAGTTCATAAATCACAACAAAATCCGTAGTGTTATCGGTAGTATACTAAACAAGACATCTACGACATACAGATTCGAGGCCCTAATGAGGTTCACAGTTCATGGCTAACTCAATAACATTAAATATTAGGAGCAGAGATTACTAAATCCTATAGCGTTGAATTTCAATAATCCAGTTTACTATCAAAGTAGGAACAATATTTATAGCATTATATTTATATAATATTTATAGGTGACTATTGATTGATTGCAATATTGATTAAAAATGCATAAAAATTGCATGAGGGTAAACTTTGAACAGTCTGTGAGGGATGTGACATTTATATTGTCTTCATAATGTCATTACCATGTGGATCATTGAGTAGTGTCTATACAACTCAAACAGTATTCCCTATCCCCTCAGATTATTCCAGCTAACATATATTGACCTCAATCTGAGGTAGAGAAGATTTAGTTTCTCGATCTTGAGAGCAAATTCAATCTTGTTTACCACTGCACTGTACCATAATATTCCGCTATGTGACTTTGAATATAACAAGACACATGAAAGTTTTGAACTTGAAAGTAAAATCTACATAAATTTTTTTGCACGTTATTCTTCTGGCACTTGATGGACTCAACTTTTTTAGAGTAATTTTTCTAAAAAACTTTTCTTAAATCTGAAAGCTTAACAGATCTTAAGATCACAATCTTAATCGCAATAGCGGTAGTCTTCGTGAGAATTATCCTTCCGGCGTTATAGATTTTTCCTGTTTGAAATCCTTTCCTGTTTCAGTTATCATTGACTTTGTTGTGGAATCGAGTAGACGTGGCGAGATCGTGCCTTTTCTCCGGTGGACGACATTGGCCAGTTCATGCACTTCATTCGGCTATGAATGAAGCGTTACGACTGAATCGGGTTAGATAACCACCAACCACAACAGATAATAGTCCTAGATAAAAATAAAAAATGAAAAAATCTCAGCGAAAAAATTAGCTAAATGGTTTTCTTACCGAAAAGGTTTATACACTGTAATTTCAAACATAAATTCTTCAAAACTGTTATGTAGATCGTTTCAGATACATTTGTGAGGGAAAATACAAAGAAAACTCAACAATAGTTTTGAGTATAATAAGCGGACAAGCACAAAAGCTCCAAATGACTGGGAAACCTCTGTATTTCTCTTTTCGCGAAAAAGATACTCTAAAAGACAGCTTCCATTTATGCTTAAAACATGTACATTCAATTTTTGATACAAGCACAGTGGCGTAGTGGCACAGTGGTGGAGGTGCCACATTAACTGGCAAACACGAATCAGTTCGTGGCCGCCTCTTATGTTCATTAAGCCTGTCATACCTCCGAGGTTGGTAAATTGTTATTAGAGAAAATAAAGGCTGGGTGGGTAAGATGAACAGAATTGACTTGGTGAAGTGTGGTTAACTTAATTCACTGTTTAGACGGGGCTCGTATCCAACCACCTCTTTGATATCACGTTGAACACGAATGCGTAAGCTCATCCCCACATAAGGATTGACTAACGCTAAAGCTCATCTTACAATTTTGTGATAGTATATATATTTTTATGAAGAAATCGTAACGAGCAGAGTACACGATAGAGAGTGAAGATGAAATAAAACAAAAACAAATGTTTTGACCCAGTTTTTAATTTAAGGTTTTTCATCTTATTCGCATGAGTCTGTTGAAACGTGTTTTATATTTTCTGTCACATACAAATTTTAGGTAGATTTTGTTGAATGTTTACTTGAGAATGGAGTTTCAATGAAGAAGTTTCTAACCATCGCAACCCTTGAACAGCTGTATAACCTGGTGAGTATCTAAAGCCTAGCTCAGCATGAGTCAATCATTGTCAATCAATTTCTAAATATAGAAAAAACCGCCAGTTTTGAATAGAGGTCGAATCTGGAGTCAACTGAAATCTAGTAAGTGTTGAATTCATATGAAAAAGCGGCAGTGATGTGGAACCGCTGCACAGTATGCAGGTTCAAGTCTATTCCTAGAATGACCAAGTATTTCACTCCATCGTGGCAGGTAGAATGTCAGTACAGTGCAGAATTCTGGAATGGTCTGGGACGGTGAACTGCATTTAATTGCGATCAGACGGGATCTTTTAAGTTATTCTTCAAACCATTTCTTGTGAAATAGCGCGATAAATTAAGACAACGTTCGGTAATGCATCTTCAAATGGGGATAAATTCTTCTTATGTTATGGCAACGTCTATCCTAATCTTGCTCTGATTTTTAGTTCGATCATGATTTTCCCTTTATGAAGGAGGTCGAAAAATAACTGCCTGGCTACTAGATTATTTCATTCCGTTCGTAGTACTGACGTATTATTTAAATGGTCACAAAACGGTGATTTAGAATCGGTAGCCCGTCAAACCGTACATCTGTAGTTGCAGATTCGAGTACCGCGTGAGGATCCGAGTTCGAGTCCTGCAATTCACTCATCATTATGAGTATTCTCTATTGATGAGTTTTCCGGTATTGATCATGCCATTGATCAATGATTACTTAATTCTTGCCACGTCACACTGCTTCCAAACGGTTCTCGTTCAGATTCTAAAGACTTTCTTCCTATAATTAGAGCTTCTGAAAACGAGAAAGCTCTGACGTGTATTGGGTAACTATCAGATCTACGCGATGCACTACGCCTGTGACACAGGGCGCAGATTTTTAACTTGCTCTATTGATTTCGAATACTGTCGGACCGATGACAAACAGTTCGATAGAATATGAGAACTAAATGAAAATAGCACCATTTCCCTCCAGAATGGAGGTATACATATGTATTTGGTTTGCTAATTGATATCATCTAGTCCCTTCTTGAATTCAATAATACCAGTACTCTTTAATAACAGATCGTTTGAGAGAATTTTGAATTTTTGCATTTTTCAGGATGACGATGTGCATCATAATGTTCGTTTTCTTGTCGATCATGCTTCTCCAACTGCGTACTTAACATTACCCGATATTGGATTGATTATTGAAAAACTTATGGGAAATGCTTATAAACACTATTATACGTCAAGAGTATTCAAGAATAATTACGAAAAATTTCGTAAAAAAGCACAGGTTTCTCATTCTATTACCTCATAACCTCATTCTATTGAATAATTCCTCAGACACAGTTCACTATTGTCATTATTTTGATTTTGTACAATAGAAATCCACTTGTCTAAGTGATAGATGTCATTAGAAATCTATAACATCAAAAAATTTCTATGTAAAATTAGAACGATGTGTTACGAATATGCCTAACTCATTGTCATTTACTCATTCGTGTCATCATCTATTCAGCTTTCTCGTCTAAGCACTTTCCATATTCGTTTGGTCTCTAAAACATCACCAAGACGACGTAAATTTGTTGACTGGTCGAATCCATCAAATTGTGACGACGGTTAGTAAGCAGATATATTCATTCTGAAGAGATTTTGTTCACAACGATTGATTATCAACGTTGTCGAGTAGCTGTATCTGATTTCTTACTGTATTTGTAGATCACAGTTTTATTACTTTCAAAAAAAAAGCTATTTTAAATTGTATTGATGCGTTGTTTGACATCGCCGATGATCTCCACCTTAATAGATCACTACTGGCAATTAACATAAATATTATAATAATTATTGTAGCTTTTTGATTGAAAGATCATTTAAGCAGTACGTAGACTACTGTATGCTTTTCTTCTAAACTTGATTTCAGTTTAGATACACCACCAGAATTTCCTTATCCATTCAATGACTTAATTCTATGGGCTGTATTGACACGAAGACCTGAAATGGCAAGATGTATGTGGCTTCATGGAGAAGACGCAATGGCGAAAAGTCTTGTAGCTGCTAGGTAAATAAACTTCCCATCAATAATTAATCGATTAGAGCCGCGATTCAATCGATACACACGTTATTAATATATAAGGTGTTATTTCGTTTCTGTATGTTGATTGTTTGAGGGAAGGCACTATATTACGAAAGTTGCGTGACTCAAAATAGCTGGTGGTTTGCAACGAGTATTACGGAGTCAAAAAAAAAACCAAAAATTTGTTAAATATAATTTCCATATATATCTGCTGAGGGCATAAATTGATAGAGTGGATTGAATTACATTACCGTAATGTAATTTGAATTAAGCAAAAATGTATTTTCTTTGAGACGCACTTTGGTATCAATCTCATCAAAAATCATGGGCGGAATTTATGCATCAGTGTGTTCTGCATCAGTGATGAGTTACAGTAACCCCCTGCTGTTAAGCTACTGTATCATAGTTTTCTACTTGACTTTTTTACTTACTATGGTGAGTTATAATAATAGAAGTGATATCGCCACGTAGAGTTAATGAGAAAACTAGAAGGATCAATGGGAACAGGGACCTTTGTGGACTCCGGATTTAGTGTGGTACTTTTTCGACGACCAACATCCTTGCTGTGTGATCATATTATGCTTCAGTCCTCTCTTAATTTTCAAATGTCGATGAAACGACACCAATCTTTTGCTGTCATGTTGCTTTTTCTTCACCTTACGAGATAACGTCTACAATAATTTGCTTACGGCAAAAAGACCGAAACTCCGACTAATCTTCGGCAAATTAACCAGTGTTTTACTTCAAATGGAATCGGATACCACAATGGCAGGAGGGCAAATAATGGTACAGAATGGCGGACGCCACCAGACTTTCTTAATCGTCATGGCTTCTGGTCGGTGTACTGAGGAGATTTGATATATTTGATATGCAGCACTAATTTGCTTTCTTACCTCAGTATAGTGCACAATCGCATTAAATTACCTCCACATTCTTAAGGTAACAATAAAACGTAAATCCACCCAACACGAATGAATTAAAGCCAAAGCTTATCCAATGTTACTTTGTGAAAAATAATGTCCAGTTTGGTTTACAGGCTATACAAATCGATTGCTCGAATTGCTGAAGAGGATTATTTAGAGGTCGAAATCGCACAACAACTTCGAGAATACTGCGAGTATGTAAATATATATTTCGTCATAGTTTGCTACGTATAGAGAAACGGTTAGAGTCATTACGAAATGATAATTGTCGTTGGCTTGTAATATTGATAAATATTGATTAGTTCTGCAGAAGTGAGGAATATTCAACTAGATGACTTAAGAACTCAATAGTTCAATAGCTAGCATGTTCTTCAATAGGAATTAAATTCAAAGTAACTAATTGTCACTGAACGCATAGTTTTGTGCCATTAGTGAGCAATAGACGTGCTCTGTGAGCTGAAATACTTCTAGACGAATGAAGTTGCTGCTTAATTGTTTACAGTTTTCGTTTGTTGTTTGTGTATATTGTTGTTTTTACAAAAGAAAAAAACAAACATGCTCACATGAAATTTCAAGGAGATCGTGTTCGGAATCTCTTCAATTATTGGATTTCTGCTATCGTGAGGATAATAGTCAAACGTTGAAACTACTAACAGCTCAACTACCACATTGGGGTCATCAAAATTGTTTATCGTTAGCCGTTATGGCGAATCATAAACCATTTCTTGCTCATCCATGGTGAGTTGACTGCAGGAAAAGCATCAAAGATACAATTTTTAATAATCGAAAATATATTTTATAATTCCTCCAATGATAATATATCTGGATGCAATGCCGATATCGGCTTGCCAGATCATATCCGCTATTGGGTGAGTACTGATTAGATACCCACTGACTATAAGTGATGCACTGAGTGATCGTAGATGGAAGGCTTCGGCAAAGCAATGGATAAGCAAGCCAGTACGGATATCTATAAATGCGGGTTCGAGTCCCGCTTGAGGATCCGCGTTTTGCAGCCAAATCAGCATGATTTATTTTATAATAACATTTTGTATAACTGAAATATGTTGATTTGTGTATGCTTTCGTTGTTTTAGCTGTCAACGTCTATTAGCTGAACTTTGGCACGGTTCGCTTCGTGTACGAAGGTTCGTTGTTGAGGAAAATTTATATCATTTTAGCTTACTCATTTTTTCATAGAAATACGTAGTTACGATTCAATTTTTATTGCTTATTGTTCCTATGTCTCTTACTATTAAATGAGGTCGCAGAAAATATAGGGCAGCGCAATAACATACGTGCTTGAATACCCAATTCGTCGGCTTCAATGTCGTATGCACGCGTCTGCGTTCAGCTCCAGGCCAACCAAAGCTTTTATCCCTTAGAGGTTGATGAATTAGTACTAAGGCAACAAAAAAAAACGAATAGGCTTCACTATCTCCTTAAAGGTACGGATCGCGTCAACGGTTATTGTAATTCGGTTATTTAACCTAACCTGATGAAGAGCCTTCAAATTTTGTCGAGCTGCTTAATCTTCGGATAGTATAGACTTCACTCATGGAATCCCTTAGCATTTCTGTTTTTTTTGTGTTTTTTTTTTGTTCGACTGTCCTTATCTATTTTACATCAAATCAGCTTTTTGATAAAGATATAACTCTTAAAATGGCTTTACTGGAAGCACCGTTAGTGCTGAATCGATTGGAAATGAATGTAATCAACTGGAATCGATTGAATTGAGCTTTAGATACGGAAGCAATAAGAATGAAGTAAAAGACGGATACGATAGTATCCTTAGATTATTTTAAGAGAAATAGGAAACAGAAAAAACAGCTGAAAATTGTCGCGTCATGAAAAAGGGTAACTAATTCTCTCCAATATTTACTCATACTTAGAGTATAGTAATTGATTTTTATAATTCACGTTGTACAAGTGGATATCTGTCTAAGAAGAGTCATATGCTGAGAATGTAGACGATGTTCTTGTAGTGTATCGAATCTCCGAGTACTTGCGGCACTTTTGTGTCCTCCTGCTGCATTAGCGCTTGCCTATAAGAGGACACAAATATCACCTTCTGGAACTCAGATTAATATCAACGAAAGGGTTGGTTTTATAACATTTTCCTCACTACACATTTACACGATAGATAATGTGTTTTTTTATGTTGATTGTTTATTATTGTTTTTTATTTTCTTCAAGGGAACTACATACGATACGATTAGCGTATGTGAATCAGATAATTCAGAAGATAACAATGTTGTCAGCATGATTTCACTACCTTTACAAAAAGTTTGTTTACCGTTTTTATTTATATGTTTAGTCTACTTAGTAAATAGTGAATATAGTACAAAATTTTCAACTACACTCATGGAGGGAAATAAGTGTATTAAACAATAAGGCTGAAAATGATGTCAATGTTTAGTAAACGAAACTAGAAAACTTTTTAAGTGCTAAATGCTTGACAGCTTTTTCAAAGTGTGTTTTGTTATAAATTTGAACACGTTGACAAGTTGTATGTTGCTGAACAAGGCTGAAAAACTAATCAGCCAACAGTCTATCAAACTCAAAATTTCAGATTTTTGACTAAATAAGGAAATGAACTATGAGATCAAGAATGCTGTTCAGATTATCTTCGTTTATTTTTGTTATCTTACAGAAATATTATTAAAAAAAACTTCTTAGAGCTGTTCGTGAGTGATACGGAACACCTTCCCCGTTTAGGTTTAGATTTTCTGTATCTGTTCACTGCAAAGGGATAGGAAAAGTATACATATAAATTAATACTTATAGAAGCTTAAGCTTTCAGCTTATGAAAAATGCTTCGACGAAACGAACACGAAAAAGAAAAACGATATCTGATGGAGAACTCGATGAATTAGTTGAGAACGGTGGTGGTGGTGGTGGTAGTCTACAACGAAAAGTCACTATTGCTACCTCGAAACGAAGCACACTCAATAACTGCAACGATTCACTCCATCAAAGGGTATTTCTCTAATAGTTATCAATAAAAAACTGTTTTAAAAAATGCAATGTTAATTTTTAAAACTAGGTAATTTTGTTTTAATACGATAAACTTTGACGCTAATCGATCGCTGTTGAAAAATGCGCCCATGCATTTGTGGAGGTGAATGAGTGCGAATCTGGTCCGACGTTGACTTTAGCTGACCATTCTTTACCGAATTAGTGCTGCGTGTCTTTCCAAGATTTCTCTGATACCAGTTAACTTACTTCAGTACGTATACTATTATTTAGCGTATCGCAGAAATACGCACGACCGTATCAATATACACAAGTTCGTGACTGAACCAGGCCCATCAACCTCATCTGAAGTCAGTAAATTTCTATCACTGATCTTTGAGGAGATGAGCAGTAGCAAATTGGTGTAGACCTCTTAGCTCAACGTATTGTTACGCTTACGATGAGTGCATGAGTGTACCTCAGAGAAAATTGATCAATGCAAAAACTTATTCTAATCATTCCAAGTGATTTTAATGTTTAGCTAATTTTACAGATACCATCGTTATCAGCTGTAGCCAAAATGCGTGCCTTCTATGCAGCACCAATCACTAAATTCTGGTTGTGGTGTATAACATTCATGATTTTTTTGGTGCTCTTCTCCTACGTCCTCCTCATTGAGACACCAATCAATCCAACAAATATCGAATATATTACACTAGCATACATCGTTGTCTATATGATTGAACATATACGTAAGGTACTGTAAATTTTTTTTCTGTAACCATATTTTAATTACCGTAACCATATTTGAATTACTTAACCGTTACTGAAAGAAAATGTTCACTTTTTTGATCCAATAGATTTTCTTCCAATTTGACTTCAAGAAAAGTTGAGGTAAAAAAGCAGATACTCAGCGTAAAAATCGTTTAAAGAAAACAAAACGATTGGATTCATAGAAATATAATGGTCCGCAAGTAATACTATAAAAAATATAGCGTTTTTTTTTTGTAAAATCGGAACACAATCGATCTTTTTTTTCTGGTCCTGACAAGAAAACTTACTGTAGTAATTATAATTATATCTAGATATTATAAAAAACAAGGATTTAATAAATTAATTCTTTTTATCAAAGAGTAAGGCTATACGCAAAAAAAAATTCCATAAAATTGCCGTATATTTTCAAGGGATGGGACTTTTTACCTCATTACCTTATGAAATGTACATTCAAATATTTCCGCTTCTCTTATGCTACTGTAACTTCGGTGTGCTTGTTGATACTAAGAAACAAAGCCACTATATTTCATGCATACTAAGATTTGACTCAATTGTTTTCCAGCTTCTCTATCAAGAAACTCCAAAATTCAAAGAAAAGTGTCGGGTATTCTATACGAAGTAAGTTATTCTAAAATGTTCCTCTTTATGTATAATAACTTTATCATACCTCATATAGTACTGCGTGAGAAGAAGCTTGTCGTAAAGGGTCTATAACAAAGTGGTACGAATAGCCTCAGTATTATACGGACGGTTTGAAGCGCCCTAAGCTAAACAATCCTTCAATGTCTCAGGGTCGCTAAATTGATACTGCGTTAAGCTAGGATGATAGAACAACATTAAGCTGCTAGAGACTTTTCGCCTCAATTCAAGTCCACATGAGCGTTCTACTACACCATTAAGTGTACTTGAAAAATACAATACGCTTTTTACTTCATACTGCTTATTTTAAAACTCAAGAGGTTAAGAGGTCATATATACGTTAGTTGTCATCGATATTTTATAGTCGATTTAAACGATCAATAATCACCTCAATAATCCCTCAAAGAAAACACACACCGTTACGGTTATGCATCGACGGCTCTGAGGAGTTTTCACGACAAGCTTATTTCATTCGAAAACTTTCTGAACAGCTGATTGTTTTTATGTTTGATTATTTGATGTTTATTTATTGCGAAAGCTGTGAATACATTAATCATACGAATAGATTCATATGATTTGAGTTCCATTGAGGTTTTGAGTTTGATGTCGATATCAATAAACGTGAGATATTATTATCATAACAATTTTTTTTTTTCAGATATTATAATCTTTTAACCGCATCAGCTTTATGGTTATTTTTGGTTGGTTTCGGATTTCGAATGCAGCCATCATTACGACATTCATATGGACGAGTTATTTTATCATGTAGTAATGTTTTATGGTATATGAAGGTTAGTTGTTTTTTTTTCAAACATGTTCCTCTATTTGACATTATATTTCAATCAATAAAAAACAAAAAAACTTTATTGTTAACATAAATAGAACTTGCTGCATTTCGTTGTGTCCCAAAATGACGTCAAAATGCCATCCTTACTGAAAAAGTGTTAGTTGACCAAATCAAACATGAGACTCTAAAACATAAGGATCAGCGATTTTCCCTCAGGATGAAAAGTTGATTTCTCCGAAGAAGAAAACGGATGTATAGTATTATTGAATATCCAAACAGTACTGTAGTGCAAAGAAGCGCATAACGCATTGGTAGAAAGTGACACGGTGTATGCAGTGCTTTACGTCCAATCACATTCTCATCGAGATCACCGTCCCTCTGAGGTCGCTTATCTTATATCAGTAAAGAATTTCAGGTATTGGAATATCTATCAGCACATCCGTTACTCGGTCCATATATACAGATGGCAGCAAAAATGGTTGTTTCAATGTGTTATATTATTGTACTTTTACTAGTAACCTTAATGGCATTCGGTGTTTCTCGTCAAGCGATCACTTATCCACATGAGAAATGGAATTGGTTACTCGTACGGTAATTATTTTTATTCCTCTTATCGGTCATAAAACCAAGAACTCATCGAGAATGTTGCTACAGTAATCAAAGAAGAAACAGCGATGCTATAACACTACGGTAAACAAACGAAACTAACAGAACAAGACCAAAACAGAACAACTAGTTGCTTTTTTTTTGAACAACACGTTAAGAAACCTTTCTACTTTACATAGATTCTTTTATGATTCATAGTTTTTCTAAGTTGTTTACTTGTGCTTCGATATGAATGGTGAGTTATTAACGAACTATGCATTTAAGATTATACAAAATTAATGCATATTGTTTCAAAGCAACATTATAAAGATTAACGATTCACAAAGACGTACCGGCTCAATAGATCGTACCCGTGGACAAGCGAGTTCTGGTAGTATATCCACTTAAGTATATGAACCACCAAGTGCTTACCGTAATGCGAGGGCCTCGGTAGTGCAATCGGTTAGCACAACAGAATGGACATCTGTAGATGCGCGTTTGAGTCCCACCTGAGATCCCAAATTTTGCAGTCGACTCAGGATCATTAGAGATATTACAAAGATTATTTTTGCTACTATTCTCTCTACAAATAAGTTCACGACGATACGATTATTTAATCTAAAAAAACTACAGTATAATTAGAAGTTTGTCTAATTTATTAGTTTATTTTGATTTAAATAATATTTATTTATCGATTTATTCAGATTATTTTCTGAACATTTTTAGAAATATATTTTACAAGCCATATTTTATGCTTTATGGTGAGGTATATGCTGGTGAAATAGACACATGTGGAGATGAAGGTGATTTTTCTCATCGTCGTCCTCTTTTTTTTTTGTCGTTGCTTTTGAAAAATTCTCTATTGAATTTAGCTTGGAAATCATTCAGAAAGGGTGAAACGTTTGAAGGTAAAAAAATATGTTGTGAATTATCAATGGAATGACGTAATGAATGTGTTGTGATAGTTTAAAAGTTGTGCACGATGAATATTGATTGATTTTTTCCGATTTTTCCCTTATCTTTATTGCCATTGGTTGTCAGCTATACAGTAATCCCGCCTTCTAGTGTAAACCAGCACCGTAGGGGCGGGTGATAATATGCCTTGACCAATGAACGATCAGCAATTTGCTGCGCAGTGTGTCGCATAGGGTGACCAATGAAAAAACAAGTGAACAATTTCTGCTACCCAATATTTTGTTTATCGTTTTTGTGTAGTATATCATTAAAGAAAACACTGGAATAATCCAATACGGATTTCAAAATTGTACAATTTTAGGAACGAATTGCGTCCCAGGAGGATGGATACCGCCTGTTCTGATGACAATCTTCTTGTTGGTGGCTAATATTCTTCTTATCAACATGCTTATCGCCATATTTAAGTAAGTTCTATTATATAATAAAACAAAAAAATATATAGGCAGACGTTCATGGAATCTCAATGTTTGTTTTATGAAACATATACTGTAAGAATTGGTGGTGTAGTGGCTTAGTGGTGGAGATACCGCAATGAGACGCCAACCCGAATCAGTTCGTGGCCGTCCGCCAGGCCTACCTAGCCCGCTATCCATCAGGGTCGGTTAATTGGTACCAGAGAAATCTGGATAATATAACTAGCAATGATTTGGTGAAATTGGTCAACTGTATAGGCCAGGCGCACACTCAACCACCTTTACGGTACCACGTTGAAAACGAATGCGTTGGCGCATCGCCCCAGGTGGGATTGATCAACGAGAAAGATTATCATCTTATTGAATTATAAGAAGTGCGACATCCTGAAAAACATCCATATCGATTTTCACCGCTGCTGTGAGATAAGTATGTATGTTAGTCGTTGATCTACATGAATCGAAATCAACGTGAGACTCAGAAAGAGTTCTTAGTGAGCTAAATCAGAGAGCTATTTGTTATTTAGTGAATTTTTATCATATATGATAATAATAAAGTAAATATAATAAGAGTAAACAAATTGAATTCATTGCTTACACAGTCGAAAAATCTTATTCAATTCAGTAATATTTTCAACGAAACGAACATTCGATCGCATGAAGTATGGTTATTTCAACGTTATGGTCAAGTATGTGTTTATTTTATTCAATAAACATCTCAAATATAAAATTTTTTCGGTAAATACAAAGTTTATAATTGTTAAAATTGATCACAACAATTCAATCAATATATTGATTGGAGCGCAAAGTTTCTATAAACATTCGCTCTAAATACCGTAATCATTGAAGATGTGTAGTTCTACAGGCTTATTGACATTGAAACACAAACATGTTATTGCACATGAAATTGAATGAGGTTGCTTACTGAGACTGTTCTTTCGTCGTCTATTTACAAAATCTCACATGAACTTATTAGGAACCATTTCGAGAAAAAAATTTTTTTCCTCTATAATTTTTCAATAAAGGTGATGGAGTACAACGACACACCACTTCTACCACCACCGTTCACAATTTTAGCTTATATTACTCAACTGTTCTGGTTTTGTAAGGTACGGTTTTTATAAGCTTTATCGATTTTTTTTTATAAAAATCATATGTTTCTTTGTTTTTTACCCGTCATACTGTACCTTTTTCCAACGCTACTCAATATTACTAGCTTCTATTGGTTACTCTACTAATACAGTATAACGATAAGAATTTCGTCTTGTTATATTGATTGATTTCAATAATGAGTGATGCATAAATTATTTGAGTCTTGAATAAGCTGCCTCATATGAAAGAGGCGATTCTACCATTCTTATGAAGGAACACTTTCTAATGGACGGATCCCTGTACAAATATTTCAGTATCATATTTTGAGAAAGTGAATTTTTTCCAAGAACTATTTCTGACCAGTTTGCCTCATTGATTAGATTAGGAATTAGGTCACTTTAAATTTATATTAATTATCTAACAACCTTAAAGCATTGCTTAGTAAATGGAAGATATACACTTCTTTTTCTATAGAAAAAACCGTTGACGAATGGAAAAGAATACGACGATGACGTCACAAAGTGCTCAATGAGTCAGTTATATTTCTGTCAAATCTGCTTTTTCAATATTCTGGCACCAGCTCATTTTTATCGATTCTTCTTTTTTTAAACTAATTCAGAACTCAATCTGAGTGCTGAAGAGCTGCGTGAATTACATGACTTTGAAGAAGATTGTATGGATGAATTGACAAGAAAAAGGCTTAGAAACGAAAAAGGCGATTCTGCTGACTCCTGGATAAACTCAATGGAGCTGTAAGTTGCACCATATTTCCTTTATAGAAGCGCACTGGAGCACTGATGATCATGCCACAGTAATACACAGGATTGAATCAGGTTGGCGGTCACTACCAAGCCTATCAAAACCGCCGTTACTTTGGATCCGGTAGATTGGTAGCAGAAAAATATCCTAGAAATCCACTCTCCCACCTCTAAACCAAATTTAACTGTAAACTCTAATCACCCTGAGGACGGTTTTCTTCTGATAATTTAGGTTGTCTTGTAAAAATTTTATCATTCATTTAAATTGTAAGCGCTTGTAGAACAGTTCTTCGAACCAAAGTTTATATTTTTGCTTAATTTAGCAAAATCTAAAAGGATGTGCCTAACAAATCAATTCTAAAAATCGAGCCATAAGTAAGGCTATTTCAAGTGATCATCTGAATGAGCTTTTTTATAGGATCGAATTGAGTTCTCAGAGGATAAACGAAGTACTTCAAGAGAACTGTACATTGAAGAGTCGCATCACCGATATTGAGGCTCGTCTAGACCTGATTATTAAAAAGCAAAGCGAATTTATAGATGTGTTCAGAAAAGGCAAACATGTAGGTTTTCTTCGTTCTGGAATACTGTAAGTTCTGTCTTTCTGAATAATCAAATTCATTCAATTCAAAATGAATAATAGTCATCTTGAAGTCATCTTATTCATTCGATAGCGCCACAGTGACACACTGGCTTGCTACCGTACACGTCGGTTCGAATCCGTTTCAACACCAGCTAAGCCTTAAATCACTTAAGGGTCGGTGAACTGAAAGTTGAGTAATTTGGGATGATAAACAAAAATGACTTAACAACAGACTTACCATATTAAATTATTGTGTATACCACTCCCATTCAAACACCATTACAACATAGAGGCAAATGCGTGGCGCATTCCCATAAGAATATAGATTTCACCAATGCTTATCCACATCCTAATTATTATTGTTGACCTCATTTCATGTACGAAGGCTATCTGCTTTTTTCCGAGGCTGTCTCTAAATTGGATAAAAAGCTTAGAATCGTATTCTTGTCGTCAGTGTGATCGATCCCAAACTTGAGTGACTTGGTTGCACTTCGAACTCGGATAATTAAATTTTTCTATGTAACAATAGTAAGAGTAATAATAACATAATAACAGTGCTAAGGACCAACTAGGTCAATACAACACGATACTCCGTAATTGTAGGACAGAATAAGTGGTGCTGAGTAAACATAAGGAGTGCACTGAGTTGACCGAATGATAATAAACAAAATTGTAATTAAACACAAGCGGTGTTTACGTTAGATTCTACCATGAAGAAACGGTGCGTCAGTATGTAGCTGAGTTGTACCACTTTGTCAACAGTTGTAGAGTGGGTTCAATAGAAAAAGAAGGGGTAATGTACGTCTTTGTAGTAGGAGTGGTGCTGCCACACGGCAGTCGTGTGTTTGGTAGAGAGTTTGAACTTGTACGGTCATGACAGAGGGAACAGTTACTTATTGAGTAGTTACTTCAAAAGTAGATCACTTTGTAGTTGGATAGTTCCCTCAAACTTGAGTAATCGAACCATTATATAAAGAGCAGTAGTAATAACAACTATTGAAGAACAACAAAAACAATACAATGTGATCTTCTGATATAGAAGGAGAGGGAAATTGTGGCTAGAAATGTATCGAATATCGATGATATTTCATATATTGGGTTGAATAATGAGGGCAAACAGTGTTTAAATCAAACATAAAATGACGTAATTACATTAACCTCACCAACTGTGAGTACAAAAGGAGTGATAATGAATGTCGTAAGAGTAAAGACAATGAACTTCACAAGATAAAGCAACGATAACTTTGAAATTAACTGTATAAACAACAGTCCTAAAAGCGTGATGAATAGCGAGCCTCATGGATACTTAGAACCTCTGATGAATTGGATTGTTGTGTTGGATAATTGTCCACTAGGTAGGGCTTTCTCATGTCCGGTTCGGTATCGATCGATCAGAGGGTTACACTTATGGGAAATATGCTGATCTCTCTGATTTATCGATCAATGTTAGCTAATTGCTAGAGTAAGTGAGGTATACATATCCTATAAGTTTATTGTTGATCGTGTAAGGGCCTCCATTGAGTTAAAGATAAACTACCATTACCAGTAAATATATAGAATTTTTCTTGTGACTCAAACAATTGTTGAATGACGAATGAATAATTATTTTCTAGTCAACAAAATCTAACTCATCTCGTGCTTCAACACAATCGTTGCCTGAAGCGGATAACTGCAGGTTAGCACTAGTATCACTAAACGTTGTGGGAAATATTTTTTACTCAGTTATCAATAGAATGAATCTTTTCTGAAATCTCTCTTTATTATATGTATTGATTTATTGATTGGTTGATTGATTGATTATGATCTACACACAATGTAAACATTAACATTATGCGAGGTACTCAAATGAAATGATATTCTTGAGGCTTGTAATAAGTAATTGAAGTTGAACTGAAATTTCATTTATTATTTTATTCGTACGTGCTCTACTTTAATTCATTCAATTTTTTATATTACAAAAATTCACCAATAATAAAAGAGCCATTAATTTAGTGTTACTTTTTTCTCATTCAAAACAAAAATATCGATCGTTTCAGAAGAATTATCTATTGATTGAAATTTTATTATTGATTCAGGCACGAATACTAGTGTAGCCAGAAAAAAAAAGGAGATTTACACGATGAATCCAATGATGATCTACAATATTTTCGTTAGAGATTTTTGATTTTCTAGATCTCGGAAGTTCACCTCTACCGTATCGAATCTACCATCTATTACCGATCAAATTCTTCTTAATCCAAAAACGGAAAAGAATAAAGCATCATCACCGTTCCTCAGTCATCTTAGAATGGATCACACACTTCGAAAATATGATGAAGTTCGTTTTTTTTCCTCATCGGAGCAACTATGAGCAACGGAGCACTTGACTATGATTAAGCCTAACCATGCATGTTACCTTTTATTTTTTTGTTAACGAATATTTATTGTGTCGTTCTTCTTTGTCTTATCGTTCATAATCATTTCCCACATTCAACAATAAAAACTCCATAATACAGTTGATGAAAAAAGTTTTCCTCATTAAATCGTACTCGTTTCCCTCTGTAATTTCCTCATCTGATAATCATTATTTCCTCATCTCACAAACAAGTTTTTTTTTCAGCTATCAAATGATGATAATGATTTACATGTAGGTTAAAATTAAGTAAATTGCATAAAGGTAGGTAAAATTCAGTGAGTAAAAAAATTTTCGCCTCAGGTTTTCTTTGCGAAAATTACAAATGCGCCGATTATTTGAGTGATAATTGATTTATAATTTAACTAGACTCAACAAAAATGTTAAATCTTATTTTTTGGCAACTCAGTAACTCTTTCTGTGGTTCGAGTCAAATGGTTATCAATCTATTTCGTCTGTACTACAATTGTATTTAGCAAGAATTGGAGGGACTAGTAGCATGGTGGTAGATGTGGTAGTGATAAGCAGTATCGATTCAGAATCTAGGCAAGTTCAATGCCGCATTGAAGCTTATCACTTCTATCATCCCACTAGCGACGATTATTTACCAGCAGAGAAATCTGTAAAAATAGGTAACACTGATTACCACCGAACTCATTGAATACTGAAGTCGCATTCAATGCCCTTCATGATATCACAACAAGAATGAGGTGTAACATTGAATGAGGACACTGGTAAACACTGAAGCTCACCTTCTACAGAGAATAATAGTTCAATAAATAATAATTGTTTACTACATGATTATGATTTTTCCTGATAAAAAAACTATTTTGAGGCTCGTTATCAACCGGCGTCGATCACAAATCGACGTCGAATGAACTCCTCATCATTATCGTTCTCACAGGATATGAAGGATATGGACAGGTTATTTGAGACAAAATTTATTCCGTTGAAAAATTTTGAACCATTATTACAGTAACTTCTAAAGTTTTAAGAAGTTATAGTTTCTTATATTTCAGGACTCAAAAAACCAGTGAGGTAGTCTACTCTTCTGATGAGGATATTTCAAACAGTCTATATGGACATTAACGGGAAACAGCATTAAATTTGCATATTATCTCACGCTTCCCTTAATGGAAATAGTTAGTATTGGTTGCGGAAGAAATCCTAAGCGTCTATTGAATTAGTTATCGGTAAGAAAAAAATGCCTTGAGCTACACTTTTTTTTTTGTAATTATTAATATTTATCATGATTATTTTTTCAAAGATCTGTTTCAGATGTTGCCGCTCTACGTTGTATGAGGTGATTATTCTGTGATAAGTCAAATAATCTCATAATGGAATCTAGTTCAATACAAAAACGATCTGTATAATCGATTATCGATTAGAATAATATGTATAGCGATTTTTTTTTTCGTCAAATTTTTAAAAAACGATACAAAATGATTGGAAAGAACGGAAATTACAAGACGAATTTTATCATCTAATAACTCATATTTATATAAAAAAATCATTAGAAATGCTCACTGATGTACTGATTGATCGAAAAAAGCAAAAATTTGATCGATATCGATTAGTGATAAAATCAATATCGTTATCAGGATGATCAAGCCTAGTCAAGCAGTTATTAAACCTTTTGATATCTCTCGTAATTAACTCTAACTTTAACAAAATTATTTCTATTAACGTCATATTGTGTTCACATAGTTTTGGCGAGGAAATTTTTTTTTTGACTCGTTTTTGATGGCTTAACTGTTCGTTCGAGTTGATTGACGATTGTTGTTGTTGTTATTCTTGTGTACTCATCAGTTATTCTTCAAGCTTACAACATAACCAACACGTACGAAATTTGTGATAATTTTAAATATTTGCTTTCATTTTGTTAAAATGTTCGTTTTGAAATTTTTATGCTCAAAAATTATTCATAGACATTCAAGCGTGTCCTCATTCCTCATTCTGTATGGAATTCAGATGAAGTTAAGTTTTTATTCAGTTTTGAATAAATGATATTTTTCTCATCGATAAATGACGTAAACGAAACAATTTTAAACCGTTACAGCTGGATGACGTCTAATAAAATAGCTGGACGATAACATCTAAAATAAACAAATTAAATTCAAAACAAAACATTGAAAAATGTAAACAAAACTCTTTTGTATTATATAGAAAAACAACAATAAGAAAAAAACAAAGTAAACACTTACAAACGATAAACATAAGCATATTTACACTAATTGCTTAATCCGATTCACCAGCCATCAATTCCCAAAATTCTAAAAGAAAAACAAAAACAAATACCGTAACATCTTGGTGGATTG
This sequence comes from Dictyocaulus viviparus, assembly GCA_000816705.1. NCBI lineage: Eukaryota > Metazoa > Nematoda > Chromadorea > Rhabditida > Metastrongylidae > Dictyocaulus > Dictyocaulus viviparus. Next base: position 54,821 of record KN716522.1, read on the forward strand.
TGAAATTTGTTTCATCTTGATCTTAATAACTCTTATTTGCGTATTTAAATGTTACTAAGCTTTTCCTTTATTGATTTTTTTCTCTCTACACAAGAAATGGCATCATTTTCGTGAAAAATTTCACTATACATTTGAATATACTTTAAGTAGTTTGTTAGCTGCACTCATTACAATACGAAAAAAACAGCTGACTATTCGAAAAAAAATGAACAATTGCAACTCTGTGACGACCTTAGTCGTCGATTTTTTTAGTCGTCATTTTGATTAATACGTACGTGATTGCACAGCTAACATCATATGTGATAGTAAATTGAACAATTATAAATAAAAACTGAAGAAGCAAAGAACGATATACCTTCGAATTCGATTTTTCCTGAACCATCTTCGTCGATTTCGTCTACGGCTTCTTCTAACTGTTGATCAGTTAAATCGTCTGCGATTTCTTTCAATAAAGCTTTTAGTGTTGGTCGTGAGATGTATCCATTACCCTATAAGAGGACTATATAAGTCAAAACTACAACATTTTCGGAACTGTGATAGATTTGATTGAACTCAAACGAATTATATCAGTTTGAGGAACGTTGAAAAGTACTTTCCATTAGAAAAAATGATCATGTTTTCTATTCTGATTCTCAAACACCATGCACATAGTCAAAGCTGACTTAATCGCGTGAAAATCGATAAGTATGTTTTTCGTGACAAGCGCCGCCTGCTTCCACCGCTTGTCTGCTGATTCGTTGCCAACTTAATGTTTCGTTTTTTTTTTTTTATTAAATCGCAAATGAAAGTTCATCTATCATTATTTGAAACTGTTTTAAATTTCATTACATATTACTATTATTTCATATAAGCGAATGTAATTTATTTTAACTAACCTCTTTGTCGAATAGTCGGAATGCGTCTCTTAATTCTTTCTGTAGTGTATCCTTGTCGACAGTGTTGGCGACGGTGTACACCAAAGCACAGAATTCGTCAAATTCCAACTTTCCCGAACCATCGGCGTCGAATTTACGAATCAACTTACGTAGCGTCTTGAAAGAAAGACAACAAACATCAACAACTGTCGTCGTCACTTGATGACGTATTACTGGGAAAAACATGAGCATTTTGTTCGGACTTATCCTCACCTATGTATTCTTAATATGCTTCATGAAAAGATCGATAATATAACTCAATGTTTGATTGAGGTAAGACATTCCTTATTGATACTTACACGCTTTGTTAAGCTTAATCATGATAACTGATAACCGAAAAAGAAGGAATCGTCTTTAAAATCGAAAGCGATTGAAGAATTTAAGGTTGATTGCAGACGCAATTGATATTGTTGAGTGATAAGAGTTACTTCCGTTCGTTTCTCACAATAAATAGTCTTAACAGAAATCTTCATTGTTTTATTTTTGCGAACATATTTTATCCGACGCGAATATTTCAAATATTTCTAGTCGATTATGATTTTGAGTCATGAGTCAAATTAAGGATATTATGGTTCATTTAAAGACTATTTTTCATCTATAGAATTTAGGTAATGATAATACAGTGCTTAGAGGTCATCAACTAAAGCATTTACTGATAATCAATAGATCATTTTTGAATGTTCTTGTAAAATTATGAAAAATTTCATAGTGAAACTGCTGAACTTGTCTCTATGTGTTCTTTGTAATAATTCTCTATCGTTTATGAAAAATTATGCACTGTAATTAATATTGCAATGCATTCTTCAAGAAAAAACCCTCAAGAAGAACATCCTCTGGTTACACTACCTCATTTCTTCTGAGGAAAACAGAAAACTCGGTTTTTTTCGTACCTTTTCGTCGAATTCCTGTTCCATGGCACGCATAATTTGACCGATCTGAGTGGCCATGATGTAACCTTGTTTTCCACGATCAAAATCGTCGAAAAATTTCTGATATTCTAAACTGAGAGAAAATCTCACTTTTGGAATTTTTCTGAGATTATAGTATTATCTCAGAGCTTCATCACATTGTAATTTGCATGTTATCAAATTTGAATAGAATCTAGAAGTTGTTCAGTACTGAATGGATTCAGCTTACATGTCTAATTACGTACCTTCGATTTGTTCGCCATCGATTTCAGCGAGAATCTCTTCAATATCTTCAGCCTGAAAATCGAGAAACCTTGCATAAGATTATGAGGTTGAGTCAATTATGTACTCTAAATTCAGGTTATCACTTGATTTTACCTCCGTCCAATCAACATCTTACAGTATATACGCTTCTAACGAATAACTAGCCCTTGTTTGTACTACATTTCGGTTGTACTGCTATGCTTTAAGTAATGCAAAATTTTTGATTAGAAAAGTTTTTTTTTGAAAAATAAAAAGTGTTTTTTTCCTTTTTTTTAAACTATTTTTGTTATACACTTTATAAATATCTTTGTAAAAGCTTTATGTTTTATTACATCGACTGGTATGTGAATCTTTTAGAACATCTGCATTACACTGAATGACAACAACAGCCACCGCGGAGATTCGTTAGAATTAAAAGTTGTATGTTTAATAATAATGAAAAAAAAAGATTTTCTTAACATATTCAATCGTGACGTCATACTTTGCGAGGAATTACTTCCACAGTCACATTTCACAGTGAGTAATCTGATTGAGTTTTCTTATTGTCGTTCTAATTCTAACTGGCTTATCGACACATATATAAATCTGTGTTCAAGCAAGGTATACGGTAACTGTTCGACAACCTCTTTGAATACTCTAGATGCCTCAAATTATAGAGTTCTACATTTTGGTAGGAAGAAATCAAGTGCGCCTACTAGTTCTGTGGTGTGGATTTTCTTATGGATAATTAATCTACAGAAGTATTTATAAAAAATAAATTCTATCATAAATAACATCTTATCAGATTTCAATATTTCTACAGGTATAAGGCTTTGAATATATCAGAAAACAAGAAAAAGCATACCATGTTGTGTTAGTGATGCGGATGGTGAATGATAGATAGAAAGAGGAGGATGGAGGTGGAGTCGGAATGACGATGTGAAAGCAACAAAACCACGGGGGAGTATTACACCTCACGGATGCCTCACTCTCGTCAACTTGGATAATCATATCTTGTATAAAGCTTTACTATCGATATATTAATAATCATGTACTAGATCAGTAATGAGAAAATGGCTTATCCATATTGTTACACAGTAGCCAAATATTTTAAAAAATAATAATTCTAGTTTAAAAGATTTTATTTATCAGCTGTTATATTGAATGAGCCGTCTAAAAAACAATGTACAATAGTAATAATACAATATATATATTTTTAGTAGTTGTTTTCTACAACTATTAACTCTGTTTACTTGCAATGGCCTTCAATCAATTTCCTACTTAACTGAGTTAAACACAAAAACTGAGAGTCATGGTCAGCACTCAAACCCGAATCTCGTCAGAAATCCGATCTGGTGAGTGTACTGTCACAATCCTCATTCTGCAAGTACTCAATGCTTTACTATATCAATTCTATTGGAGGATCAGATGAAACAATTCGTTCGTTCAGGAGCTAGCTTAATCACTTAAGCTTGTGAAACTATTGAAAATTCTTGCATAGTCATCACTATTCATTTCTATTACAAATGCTGTACAAATATTACTTATAATTGATATTATCATTGATATTATCACAATACCGTAATTAGATTCCGAGAGAAATGTCAAAGAAAAAGACATTTAGTGATCAGTTCCTTTAAACTTGGTTAGTTAAAAACCTTGTTCTTTTTGGGGACAGGATAGAGGTCATAGTTGATTAATGAACGGGTGAGTGAAAGAAGAAGGGATCGATGCTGTTTCTGTTCCACAAATAACGTAATCCTATTAAAAAATACGTAAAATTCAAGGTTTTGCATTTGTACAACCGAAAAATTGATTCAATATCAAATCCTATTTTTTCTAATGATCCTAATGATCAGTATCAGCAACCTCACGAAGTATAAGGGATATTTAGAGTTCACAAAATCAATTTGTTCATGGGTGAAGAAAAACCAATGATTTAACGGTCATCACGTACTACTAGATGCTGGGTAGTAGTACTGAATTGCCGCCGAACAACGACGACCACTACCAAATGTTTTGTCGATTCTCCATACCGCTTCGTACCATTATGTAGAAAATTACATCCATTTATGGAGACTTTTTTCACAATATTCTAATTATGACATTTGTATTTCTTGTTAAAATTGTGCTATCAGATATTATGAATGTAGTTTGTTATTTTCATCAGACATAATTGTCAGAAAAAATCCGCTTTGTATGTATCGATGTGGAATCCAGAATATCAAATTTTTAGTGATTCATAAAGATTTATATGATCAGCTACTACGGTTTCAAGGTGTAAATGAGGCATGACACTCCAATACACCTCATTTCCTCTTATTCCTTCATCCTCTTAATCGAACTCGCATACACAATATATCTTCAATAGACTTTTTCTTAGTTAAACGTAATGCAGTCTGTTTATGCTTATGAAAATACAATTATAGCTATGAATGTGCGCATATCCTAAAACTTTGTGATTAGGTCAAGATTAAAAAAATATTTCACACTATTTTACTCCTAAAAATAATCATATTATGTTGGATTTCGCACAAATATCTTCTTGATTGCTGCTTACTCTATTATTGGTTTTACCGTGAGTTCCATGTATTTTCGTGTAATTACGACCATTTAGCTTGACTGTTTCGTGTACCACCACCTATATTATTGTAATAATCCTACTGTATGACCTATATATCCTATCCTACTGTACTGTATAATCCTGTATTGTCAACTTCTACATACTGAACATTTCATGCATTCTTCGTATCTTATAGCT
>KN716522.1:65975-81741 GCA_000816705.1 Dictyocaulus viviparus
GCTTAGTCTGACAATTTTGTTATTACTGTTGTTTGTTTTCTTTATATATATATATATATGTATTCATATTTATATAGATCAAATATCTATCTCATGTCAATAGTGTTGTTCTTCCAACTTTTGCTCATACTTAATGTTGAAATTATAAAGTCAAATATTCTTGTGATAATGGTAACTTAGATCTTTTTGCAAATACAGTTTTTTATATGCCGATTAGTATTACTTTCTAGGTGGTTCTACCGATGGGTGTTTTTTCTGCTCATTTTTTAATATAAAAGTCATGAAATTTTTTACAAGACATTTTTTTCCACTTTTGACTTTGCCATCACCGTTTGTCCTTGTAAAGTACCGCAACAGTAGAAAACTGAACGACAGGAGTTTTGGTATTGTTGGAATCAATGGATGTTGATACATGCATTAGAAGCAATATTGGTTGGAAAGAATTGCCAGAAGATATACGTGTTTTGCTTGGAGGTTCTCAGAGGGAGTACGATAAACTTATCCTCGAATATTCTATCAGAAATCAGTTGCGTTACAAGAGCAATTTGGGTAGGTTCAGTTGACCAGAGAGATCCAGATTTAGAAAGGTTTATAAATGTTTATCATTTTGTAGTCAGGTGACATCAGACAGGATTAAGTAATATTGCGCATTTACCTACCTTATCTGTTATACATTACACGGAAATTTAAACGATTAGTGAATGGGAGTTTATTACGAATACGTATCCTGTCTGATTTGTTGTGTTGATTCAATGATTCGAAATCAAAAACCCTATTATAGAACTGCGTGCAGTATTTTATGATTTTGTTTTTGGTGTTGCAAAGGGATTTAATGGCTATTCAGTGCTGGGAATGAATATGAAATGAATATCAAACGATTTTATGATCTATCGTGCAATATTGTTTATCTCTCGAATGCTAAGCAGTTGCACGAATCTGAAGTATAATAGCTATAGAACCTCAATTTTTTCTTTTGTTTCAACTATTATAGACTATAAAAACTCTAGGCATTTAGTATAATGGGAGTCTACGCTTATCTGAAACAGGTGTTTTAGTTCGACATGTCAAGAAAAGTCAGGAAACATACTATGATATGATTGTAAAGTACAGTGAATCTCACCTAATGCTCTATCCATACCATCTTTCCGATGTTATCGTGCGAGAATTGCGCATTACTCCGTTTAACTACTATATAAATATTATTACAGTAAGTTCTTCATGCTCTTATCTATTTGTGGGGTTATGGAATACGTATATGGTTTTATAGGATATGATACAATCAGAAAAATCGTACGACTCACTCCCAAATTTTACAGCTGCAGATGCTATGAGATTGTTGGGTATTGGTCGAAATCAATATATCGATCTGATGAATGAAAATAGGTAATTTTAAAGCCTTTCATCCCACGTTATTCTACCTATTTCCCATTATTGATGGAGCACGTAACGGAGTAGTGAAACTGTCTAAGTGAAATAAAGCCATGCAGATACCAAATCTGCTAAACCAGTAGGTTTGGTAAGTTGGTACCAGAGAAATATTATAGGCCAGGCTCATCTTAGACTCCTAGAGAGTGTCGTGTATTGCTACTTATTTATGAGCTATATAAGATACGCTTTGGCGTCGATCAATTCCTGTTGCGAGGTTCGCCTACGCGTTCGTGTTATCGTGGAGGTTGGATGCGAATCTGATCTATGCATTCATTTTACTTTGCCCTTTTACTACTCACGAAGCTAGTTTTGTTTATGCTGCCCAGATTTCTCTGGTGCCGATTTAGGGATCCCGGAAGAATGACGGGCTTGGTAGATTTGGTGCAAAATGCTATAACTAGAAATAGCCAATTTTTCTATTGGAAATTTGCACATAATGAATTCTGATTTTTTAGTAACACACATTCGAAAGGTAGATGGAATTGTCTTGTATTAATACTGCTGTCTAATTAAAACAAATGTATATTTTTGTAAATAATGTTCCATTTTCAAATGAATTCGCATCGAAAAAGCACTGTCGTTTTTTGACCGATTATTTCAATTGCTTAGAGGGTAAAGGGAAAAGTTTTTTTGCCTCCCTCGTTGGATTTTATTTGTTTGTTTGACAATAAGGCTCTGTGTTTAGTAGAGACTATGCAAATACTTGAAAAAATTTTCTCATTATATTTTCCACTGTTGATCCAGTTCTCTTCCTTTGCTATATCATTAGCACTTATTCTGTAGTCTTAAGCTACTGCTTTTAGTCACATCTTTCCATGAAGATTTCCATGAACAGAAATAAAAGATTTGCAGCATGGATGCATTTCATGATGCTGTAGATTTCACCTCCATATCTTTTCATCTTAATCATCGTCGAAAATCATATTTTCAGATCGAACAGGAAATTTCTCCGTCGTAATCGTCCCCTTCGTGATCTTTTGCCACAGAAACCTATAAAGGTTTTCAAAACATTTTCACATTGTTTGTGACATTTTATGTTGTTGAAAATAAACGAATAGTAAAGTAACTAGAGGTCTGTGTTTTACTTGTCCAATTCTTTGAAATTCAATGACTTCTAATTTCATTACCAAAATAACAGAGTTCGTCTACCCGACATTAGTGACTTGATTAAGATTTCGATATGATCTAAGCGACAGTATATATGTTCAAAATTGGGAATCGTCGATCATGCTGTAGTTTTAAGTATTATTTTTGTGCACTGTCTTCATTGTTTTCAGAGAGTCGTGGAACCATGGTGGAAAGTTTGTCTTGGAAGTGTTCTTGAAACTGATATCAAAGTACGTTTTCTTTCTGTCTTTATGAATCTTACGATTACCATTTATTGCTCAACAGCTGTTAACGGAAGATGAACGTCGTGTTGTGGATCATCTTTTTGATGATGGTCCGCAAGACGCTGGCGTTCTTCCTATTCCAATTGTTCATTCATTGCTCTGCCGCGGATTGGTATATTTGGATGTTCCTGTTTATGAAACCGACTACGTTTACGGTACGATAAGTCTATATCTAATTTTTGTTCTTCAGCGATTTTCACAATATACTATGAATTTCAGTTGCTCCGCTAGACGGGTTTGTAATGAACCGTGTTCTTGGAGATTATTTTGAGACGCTTTTATATAAAATTTTTGTTGCAATTGATGATCAAACCACTGTCAAAGAGGTAATGGTCGAAAATGACATATTTTTGTGATTATAGAAGTGTATGATGCCTTATTTTCTGTTAGTTTTCTACAGCTATTTCCGATTTATATCCTGCTTTTCAGATGGCCGAAATGTTGCATATCGACACTGATCTCGTGGCTAATGCCATTTCTGTATTCTGTCGCTTAGGGTTCGCAAGGAAAAGAGTTACAGGGATGGAGACTGCTCGACTTCATTATAGCTGGGCACAAATTGTTTCTATACCTAGCTCACCAACCCAGTTAGTTTCATTCTGACTGGTTTAAACGTGTCAATAATATGTGTTTTTAACGCTCAGCAATGATGATTTTTGATATATTTGTATATTTGATAATCGTACTTTCTTTCTAAATGTTCCAGTGATTTATTATATAAGCTGAAGCCTTTACAGAGATGACATTGTTACGTCCGTAACTGGCGATATAGGAGAATTGTCTGCTTGTCTGGCTTCTCCTATGGCTGACGATGATGACGAAGAACAATCAGCACAACTAAATAGTTTTTGTTTGAGGGAAACGGTATCTTCCTGTTTGCGTAATTCATAATTGAAATTCTGATTAAAATCTCTATTGGGTGATTATTTGTCAGATCTCTTCACAGCCGGCTACAGATGTGTCTATATTTTCACAACGTACAGCGTTTCTTTTTGACTCTTCATTGGCAGCGTTTCTAATGATGGGGAATTTGTCTAGTTCACTGAAAGTAAATCCGTTTTTTAGAGTTGTCTTAAAATTAGCATTAACTAGAATTTTCTCATTTTCCAATAGTTGATTTTCTAGGGTCATGCCGTTACGTTATTCGAAGTTGGAAAATTGGCCGATGAGCAAATGCGTGACTTTTTAGAACAGCTAGAATGTGTAACTGTTTTATCATTGCTGTGTGAAAATTTTATTTCTTTGCTCGCAAATGTTATCTGACAGCCTTATGAATGACATTTCATCGATAGATCTTTGTGCAGGTCAATCGCTTTGCCGAAGGAGAGGCGCAGCGATATTCAGAACATGCTGTTGCGTTGTTGGATATTCTTCGAACTCTACGGAAAGGACGAGAAGTAGATATGCTCAGGGGTGAAAGCCTTCTGAGTCTTGACCCACAAAGTCGTCTTCGAGTTCTCAACAAGTCTTACGGGTATTTTGTCCTTAGGCAATACATTGTGCATTGTTTTCATATTTTTCTTCTTTCAAAATTTGTATACATGATTTCCGCTGTACTTATTTAGATGAAGGTCTCATTTCATTTAGTATTCTCATTTCCATGGCCCCTCTATCGTTTGATGCATGCACTATACCCGCATCTTCACTAGCGTTTATTGGACCTCCTATACCAGAAGTTAGAATTTGTCCTTTATGAGGACATGTTTGAGAAATATTTGTGTCTTTTTTTGTGCAAACTTGCATATAATTCTAGGCTTGCTCGCCCTGGCTACGACTGGCGATCTACCTGGCTGCTGGAAGTGGGCCTGCATCGGCATATATACCGAAAGGAACAAGACTAAGTCGATTGCCCTCAAATATTACCCATTCGGTCCGCCTCCTTGTTTCGTCATCGTCTCACGAACCACAGCTTATGACAACGAATAATGCACTTATTGCTTTGAATGAAATGTTGCTCACAATGCCAATCTTTGTGCAGGTTCTTATACACTATCATAGAATTTTAGAAATAACTATTTTTTTATAAATTAACATTAACACTAATGCTATTAATAAAATTAGTTAGCATTTGCTATTATTGGAATTTCAGGAATATCCGCACGATTCCGAAGACGACGAAATAGTATATGTGCCTTTTCCTTTTGATGAAAATGACTGTACAAATGACGGTACATTCTATTGAAATACCTTTGAAAGCTATAATTAAGATTTCTCGTTTCTTGAAAATTTTACATTAAATTTGCCAGTCGATAACTTGCAATTATTTCATGGTATTTCTTTTGAGGTAATTTTTCGAATCATCCTGCCGTACTCGCGCTTTCTTCTCGTATTGGTTTGAACTCTTTGTGCGGTTATATCGTTCTCATTAATAAGTGTGTGAAAAGTAAGCCTAAGCCCAAGAAATCGTCGGCGACCATTTCTTATGAATCTTCCGTACAACGGGAATCGAATACAGTTTTAAGGTAGTCAGTTGAATTAATAGTGTTGACGTGATTTTTTGTTGTTGTTTCGAAATAAACCTATCATGGAAAGGATTTGTACTGCGTTTAATTCCTTATAAATTGGTTATTGAAGTTCACTACCAAATGGTGCCTCCTACGACGACTACGTGCTGCTTGATTGCGTATTTGGAATACCATTATTTAACTCGGCATTGAACCAAGCCATTTGTACAAGAATGACAGAAAAAGGAGTTTTGGATTTAGACAAGTTAGCTCAGATTTTTATTATCATAATACATTATATTATAATCACATTATTTCTGGAGAACATTTTCCTGAAGTTTTTATATGAGAACAGATGTAAATGATCATTGCTTTATTTGAGTCTAATATTTTTCTTTGTGTTATTTAAGAATTAACTTGTCTTCTTACTAAGTCTAAGCTATATATTAACATCTATCGATAGCTTGTTTTTTTCGTATAATATTTAGTCGTGTCAACATCCAAAGAGCTGACAAAGCGATAGTTGAGATGATCACTGATCTTCTTATTACATGGAACTGTGGTTATACTGAAGTACGCTGCTAGCTTTTCATATTCCTTCAATTTTTTATACTTTTCAACAACCTTTGTGCACTTTTATAGATTGTATTTAGAGCCCTTTTCCATGCACTGAACCACGGAAAGTGGAAATGGTACCTCCGGTTAGGTCGATATTCTTTGATCCCGTGAAGAACGTAGTGTATGCGTAACCTCCATAGTGTTTAATATCAATACTTGTTTTTTCTCACCTTTTGGAATTTTTATGTATCTTATACATTCCTCTAACCACATATTTTGTTGGAACTTTCTAATTTTATCACATACATTGCGCAAGTGATGAGTTTCGTTTTTCTAGTCTCTACAAAATCACCTTAGTGATAATTCACCATTAATTTTTTTGTTCTCTCAATTATATTTTTGCTCGGGGAGTTTAAAACTTCATATTGTATTGCACATTCCTGATTAGCGATTTACAATACATGTCTGCAAGACGAATCAAACTGTGATATTATTTCCGTTAATAAAAAATTCATATTTGAGTGTTTTTACCATTTTTCTATTTCTTTTAGGATATCATAGTCTTATTTATACACTCATATCCGATTGAAACATTTAATGTGAGGAAATGCGCATAAGATTTAAGCTTACACAAACTTCCTACGAGTCGTAATTTATGGAGACGGTCAATGTTACATTCCCGTTTCCTTGATAGCCGTTTTTACCCAAGAAGAACTTGTACTGCTGTACTGCTGCGTGCTGTTGTAATGGTAGAATTGGTGCCCTGATCGTCTCGAGTAGAGCACAATCAGATAATATTTTAATGTGCTTCAAATGAATAGAAAATGAGTATTTTGAATGGTCCAAATTGGTTTGTGAACTAATCTGGTTTTTCATTATGCGAATCAGTCTGAGAAGTTCATAACTTTTACTATGTAGATCAAGTTCAGGCTTTCTTGTTTTTTTTTGTCCTAGAAAATTGATCGCGATGTTAACTCAATTGTAACTCCGTCTCGTTGGATTCAAAAGTAGCGTCATGACAAATGACGACAATTTAATAAAGCCAGTAAAGGTTTTTATCGTTTTACCAACACCACTTTCTGTTTTCTACCACAAAGTAATTCCCCGTCACGTCTATTACATTTGTGAGTTTCATTTGTAGGAATAAAAAACGACGAAGTCCAGTCGTTTATTTGCAAGGGATTGTCTATTTTCTGACTGGTCTTAGCACTCTTCCCTCATTATCGGATGCGATCACGTGTGATTGTATATCTTCACTGATGGTGATGCTCCTCGTGTTTGTCGACTGGCGCAAGATGGACTTAGGAGTCTGTAGATTAAAAGAATTTTCGACAAATAAATCATCGTGTCAATAGCTCACTCTTGATGCTCTGAGTAACAATCGACTGTTTCACTACATGCTCAACCATAATAGACAATTACTGTACCGGCTTCGGTTCCTTGACTTTAGCACGTTGTCTGGAAGCTATTGCGCGAACATCCGAGTTCATCTGTACGGATGGTGGTTGGCACACCTGTAATAGTGAAGAAAAATGGTCAAATATTCATTCAATATTACTAATTTTAAGTCACTTAGTTTTATCCCATACCTACTTAGTTTTATCTCATACCGTTTTAGAAAATTACCTGAGTAACGAGGGCCTGTTGTGTCCAATGTTTCGCTTCCATTGTTTCGGGGCGTTCCACAACTGTGGTCACCTCCTTTTTCTCCTGTAAGCTTTTACATTCGTTGCTTTCCATTAGGATATATGTATATTAACCCACCTGTAGTGCTTTGATGAGTAAATCCCTTGCGACATCCTTATCGGTAACGGGTACGCCATCAATATCAATCATGTGATCACCCACCCAAAATTAATTGAATATTCTTGCAATAGAATCAAATTTATTACAAGTTTTTCTTTAATTCTCTTTTTATGCAAAGTTTAGATTTAGTATTAAGTAATTGTGTAATAATGTTATATCAAATAGTAATGTCTTTAACCTCTTACCTCTTCAATATCAAAATTAATAATAATTATTAAAATAACACACCGCTAACTGAGTAGCAGAGAGCGAACCAGGGTCACAACGGGAAACAAGTACTCGATTTTGAAAATGTTTGATTCCTAGACCCAGCTTTGGTCCATTTGGTTGCCACACAATTTTTGCCAACTGAATGGTTAAGCATTTTTTATACGGCATATTACTGGAAATAAGATGATATCATATTGAAAATAGATGGTTGACATTTTCTCCATCTTTTCTTCACTGATAATAATGTAATTATTATACTGAGCAATAGCCAGGTGAAGTAAGTTGTAGCCGACCTCGATAATAAGTCTAGATAATTTGATTTCTAGTTGAACATCAAGATTAGGAAGTGATGTGCGTTTTGAAAATTTACGCTGAGGAGAAGTATTCACGAAATCTCTGTGAGGGTATTCCTGAGGAGATGAGCCATCTATTCGTCACGTGTTATATACAATGAATGATGTGAGAGGTAAACTAACTAACAAACTACTCTGGTACCTATTCACTTACACTTGAAGGATGGAAGGATTTGTTGACCTATAGCAGGTCTAGGAAACGAGTATACGGTATCAAGCACATTGAAATGAATTGAGTTGAATGAAGCGGGAAAAAAAAAGATATGACTGCACATAAATTTGATGAAGACCTAGTTCATGAGAAATTCAGTGTACAAAGTGTAACAAATGAAGTGATAGGTCTTCGATTACCGATACCACCTCGTACGTTTACCTATACCGTTTAATTAATATAGAGAAAAACATAAAGCATAAACTAGATGTAGAAAGAACAGCATGTGTTTTATTCGGGCTTTCTATGTAGGCCATTCATCGGCGGACAAAACCGAAATATTGGACCTTCTTTGAGTCAACAGTCCTCACATGGATCTGTTATGCCGCGGAGACGTGCGCTTCGAAATTAACTACTTTGAGAAAATTGCGCATAATCCACAGAGCTTCACGATGTGCTTGTCCTATAGTAAGAAGACAGGTAAACGGAAAGAACTTTGGAGTGACTTCAAAAGAATGCAAGCGTCATCTTGGACAACTGGTAAGCGTATTCGTGGCAAACGTGAACAATCTGTATTCGCGGATGGATACGAATTTAGGATTGTGGTTTTTGCATACATCACTATGTACACAGATGTCCATCCAAATATTTACGGAAGAAATTATTTCCACCCTACGCTGGAAAATTCCTCACGTTATGTGTATTTTAAGGTGATGCTAGGCTTTTCCTATGTCGCCTGTGTGACAAAACCAAACTTCAGTTCAGACAGCGTCCAAAAACAACAAACGCAATCCTACATCCCAGCTTTCAAATACTAAGGTGAGCACGACATTTGATGCATATGGACTAGTGGACACGGTCCTTAAGTGAGTAGATTCCAAGGGATATCAAACGCACTGAATTGAAAACCACTAGGTTAACTTCTCATTGAATTAAATACATTACATTGATAGCACAGTCATTTCTGCTCGAAAGATATGTAGAATTTTATTCTCGAAAATGATCGCCTAGTACTTCCTATAAGATCCATATAGAAATGATATAGAAGAATATCGTCTACAATGATTTACTTATCAGCGAATGATCTCATGGCTACTTTCTTTCCACAGAAAATGGTATTGTTGAAGGGAGTGTTTTTTGCAATGCTCTATGGTTCCGAATGCACTTCATGTTGAATGAACCATAACATTAAGATGAAATGTTATCAGTTTGTTATGAGGACTAACGCGAAAAGAAGTAGTACTGAAAAGTACTATATGCTGTTAACTGAAAGTTCGTTACACTGCGATAATCGAATTGTTAAAACAGAAATGACATTCAAACAACGAATGAATGCTGAGTATCGTTGGAAACTGGACGTCAGTGCTCTGGATGACATGTTGTTTTAAATTATAAAAACATTCAGCTCGTTGAATAGTAAATATTCTTATCACTACTTGATAGAATCCTGAATAAAATCAGATTTTACAGTATGTTTAAAAATAGCGACGTGAATTGATTATTGATCAGATTATATTAGCACAATATCACTACAGAACTCACAAAATATGCATATCCATCTCGTCTCTGAATAAGTTTCGCACGAGCCTCAGGAATACGGATACGAGCTTCAAGTTCTTCGGCTTTTTTCTGATCTCTGAACAGTTATCATTACAGCTCTGAAATACAGTAAAAAGTAATGATTGTATCAGTCGATGTTTACCTGACAATGGTTAGTCTGGCTACCGGTGGCGCAAAACGTAGCGCGTTGAAAAAGCTGTTCTGGTCGGTAATTGCATGACCGTTAACTTTAGTGATTTGGTCACCGATCTACGAAACGTATAAAATCAGTATCGAAATTTGTTTTAAAGAAGTTTAATTATCAATTTTCTTTAGATTTACATTAAAATTATAGTTAAAGTTAGAATTTTGTAATAGAACCCATTTTGATTGATTTCTTCAGATTTCTCAATTCAGAATCGTCTGAAATTGTTAGCCTACAAATTATATTCCTCAAATCCTCAAATTTCTCACAAATTTTCCTCATATATTTTGATCGTATAGAAGTTAACGATGATATGATTGATTATTCTGTTTTTTGAGTATGTAATTTATAGACAAAGCTATGAAGTTGACCTATGACCTTAATGGAAATTATGCTAATGCGATGGATTAATTACTTTCTCTATATTTGATCTATGGTTATTTTTTCATTATCGCAGTGTATTAATTCAAGGTACTTTTAGTTTGCTTTTAGTAATAATACTCAATTCGATTTTTATTGCTGTAGATTATAATTTGCAAATACTTTTAGTTTGCCTTCGGCAATGGTACCGTCTTGGATTTTAGTGATGATAAGCTTATCGTTAGGAGTTGCTCCTAATGGCTCTCCTTCCTCCATCGGGATATCAATATCCAATGTTTGAGGACCACGCTGAATTACTCAATATTAATGAGGATAGATAGAATGAATTCTAAACTCAAATACAGCCCTTTTTTCTAATCTAATTAACTATTCATAGTGAGTAATTATGTATGTAACTACCGTCTTTGGAGCTTCATGCTCTTATTGCCTATGGCGAAAAGGCTGTTATGAAAGCATTTACTTACGTCACCCATCTTTAGTGCTTAGGAAGGATAAGCCAACCGCAAACGAACCACACGTGCTAAAAGTGAGACTCATTGAAATGGATATGTAGATTTTTCTCCCTGTATAATCGTTATGATTTCACATATTCAAGCACTTTTGTGAATACTATCATTTCTCATATCATTTGTGTTCTTGATAATCCAGAAGTGGGCTAAGTTATTTTAGACACTATTGTTTCTATCTGGAACACTTATCATCCCGTGATTCTGCTAAATTCATCGAAATCATGACGGCTTCTTCATTAAAAATGCATTTCTCTTATCCATACATTTTCTTGGGGTGCGCAGTGGCGCAGTGTTGGTGCTGCCACAGTCACACGCAGGACCGAATCAGATCGCGACCTCCCTTAAGGCCTACCAAGGCCGTCAACTCTGCGAAGTCGTTAAACTGGTAGCACAGAAATCTGGGTACGATAAACAGCATTGGCTTTGTGAAAAGTGGTCAACTAAAGTCACAGTATAAACGAGGCTCGCATTCAATCTCTTCCACAATATCATTCTGAGCACGAAGGCGTGGGCGCATCCCACAACAGGGATTGCTTACTTCTATAGCGTAACCGCTCACGTTTTTGCTTTGACAGAATACTGAAAGCCACTATAGCTTATTAGTTCTAGGCTTATGTAAACAAGTAAACATGAAAGCTTAATGAATCACAGCTGAAGACATTTTGAATGTTGCAGATTCTACGCTGTAAACTAGTAAATGCAACAAATCAACTCATTCGATCCAGTTCGTAAAAATGTCATGTCGTTCAATGAATGAAATCTGTTCGAATACTGAAATCAGCTGATCACCACAAAAAAACATCTGAACGCATAGAAAAATGGCTTTTCCATTTACCAATATCGTGAATCCTTCATAGTAAAGTGAAAACGTTCAACACACTTCGTTTTCAATTTGCTTCAGTGAATGTTGAATTTTTATCACGTCATTCTGATCAGAATTCACATTGCTGGAATGCTTTCGATTGAATAATTGAGAACACAACACGATAATGTACTACTATTGGTACGATTGCTTTAGATTTATTTTCTCGTTAGATTCTCTATATAGCTTCAGATAGGATAAGATGATACATACAAGCTTTAGCATTAGTCAATTCCTTGTGGCAGAACGGGAACATGGAATCATGTTGAACGTGATATCGTGGAGGTGGCTGAACAGGCCTGGTCTATATACATAGGCTCGGATTCTGAAGCCATAATATTTGCTTCATACTTGAGTATACCCAAATATTAGATAAATAAATCGTATGTCCGTTTGACGACGGTGTTGAAGTGGAAGAGTTGACTGAAGATAGCAAAGTTAAGTGCACGCCTTTGTCGGAAGCAAAAGAAGTGTATATTTGTCCTCTGATGATGCTGAAGATTGAAGATTGACTGAAGATCATAAAGCTGAGTGCGTAGTTTGGTCGTGAACAGAACAAACTACATACGGGTTATCCAATGAAGAGTCAGCCGCCAGACTCATAGCTTGAGTAATTGAACCTTCATGTAATACAATAATTAAAACAATAATAATATAAAAGATAGTTGGTGCGAGCGAATGATTGGTACAGTACTGCAATAGACGACAGTCGTTCTCGGATTTTCTTTTTATAAATGATAGAGCTGGTTTCAAACCATGATTGAGTTGACGTCAATTTAAGCAGATGAACGAATGCAAATAATGTGATGCTATGTTGGCACATCGCCATATCCAGTATAATCTTTTATGAACGGAAACATGATGATATATTGTTATCTGTAATTTGATTAGGTACAATTTTAACAGATTCTGTATTGTACGATGTACAACAATCCTGTACTGATGTGATTATGATGACGACATAAAATAATGAGAAAAACACGTCGTGTTTACAATTTTAAGCTTATTCAACGCAGCATCAACATACTAAATATAACAGTTATTTATTATTGTTCACCCCCACGTTCCCCTCTCTCCCTCCTCAAAAAAAAAAAAACGTAAACGAAATTAGATGCAAACGAAAACAATGTTTCCGAGAGAAAAATATTCCCATATTCGTTGATACGGTGGTAATATATGTTTTTGAATGTTACCGTAACAAACAACCAATAAGATGCGGCATTTTTAAACTGAGTTTATCAATTCTTTGTACAGTTTTACGAAATTTTTCTTGTTTTTCATCTAAAATTACTACTATTATTATTACAATAATAAACATTTGTCAGCAGTTAAACAAAACGAAACAATTTTTTTTTTGCTCCATCTGTTTATTTCAACAACTTAATGTTTACAATTTTAGATTTTTATTTTACAAATTTTTGTTTTGTGATTGAATTTCCAAGGGAAAAAAAAAACTATTTAACATAATTGGTCATCTCCAAAAAATAATTGAAGTTGTCATTAAGAAGATTTTAAAGAAAAAAAAATCGGTCAGTTATGTTTTTGAATATTGAATGAGATATTTTCCTTATGATGATCATGATGACGCTATATTTTGATGACTTTTTCGACTCTTTCAAATCTTCTTAACTTCATCTTTTTTGCTCGGAGAATGGTAACCTTGTCGAGACCTTGAACCCAGGTTTGTGGCTTCCCCTAAGCTTACCAAACCCTTCATCCTCCGATATTGTTGATGTCGAGTATTCTCATCACTCGAATTACGTGCAGGAGAAAGTAATATTATGTGTCGCATGGAGTTCTGGTCTCTGAGTCACCTAGCCTCTGGTACCGACATAGAAAGCAGACACTATTTAGGCTCCGCCCACTCCTACCTCCCCTATATAAACTCCCGCAGCAAACATCTCATCCGTGCTTCTTACTCATCACCTCTATCATAATCCCTTTCGTCTTTACTATTGAAGTGACTGTCGTTATTTCATTACATTGTAACTCTCATACAATTTCCATCATAGCGTATTCTTTCAAATCTTGATGTATCACTCTCATCAGATACATTTGTCTAGCATGCATTTCTTATTGAACTGCAATCGCCTTTCATCGTATTTTATTGTTTGAATTACTCGTTATTTATTATTGTTGTGTGTTGTCGTGTTATTGATATTTGTTTAAATAAAGGTTTAATTACCCAAGTTTGTGGTGCAACAACACAACTTTGGTGCAAACCTAACGGCTACCGATCTACGAACCCTACTGAACACTCAGTACAATTTAGTGCATTGGCCGGGTCGACCGACACTACAAATGATTTGCTGAAAGAGAAATCTGGATAAGATAACTGGGTCTAACTTGGTGAAGAGTGGTCAACTCAACTCAATTCACTGTATTGATCATACTTGCATTCAACCACTTCAACCACGTTGAATACAAATGGGTAGGTGCATTTCGAAATGAGGGATTGATCAACGCCAAAGCTTCCTATCTTATCTCATATTATCGTACAGCAATTCCAATTTATATTTCTTGGTTGCAAATTCCTTCATCCTGATTAAACCACATCAAATTTAGTGGACGCTTGGCCAATGCACCAAATTGTAGTGTAGTGATCGATGCGCCGAAATTGTATTGGTGTCAATAGCAGTGAATAACTTAACGCTCGCCGTAAGTAGTTTGCAACGCGGGTCTTTTGTACTGCTCTCCTCGAACTAGTGTAATGGACCTCAAACTTTGGTAATCAGACCTTTATTTAAACAGAACACAAAAATATTGCAGTACGATTACAACAGCGATAAATCAAGAATTAATACAATAGAATTAAAACTAACGATTATACGAGATTTGTAATATAATGATATAACGACAATTAGTCTAATGGCAAAGGTAAAAGAGGATTGGGTTGAGTCATGAGTGAGAGTATGGAGGAGATGTTTACCGTAACTGCTTATATAGGGAGGAGGTGGAGACTTCGGTATGAGGAAATATCGTCCTTTTTCTCATCGTCAGTTAAGTTCATTTCCAGAATTATATCGAAGTTATGACCTTTTATGATGATTTCGAAATTATGATCTTTTATGGATCAGAGCATTTGCACTTCCGCTTGCCTCCACCATTTCTAACTTTCGATATGATGACTCATAAACCATAAATTAATATAATAAGTAATACGTCTTTGCTTTGCATGTAATTTGGGTGATAAAGTAGAGATTATTCGACAGAGTATTCTCTACATCAAACACCTAACTCTTTTCAAGACAGTACTCATTTTTCAACGTACAGATTAGGTAGTAGGTTTGATTATTTGTTATCGAGTAATAGAATGAATTTTATTTTTCACTGTATGGTATAAAGATAAACAACTTGTTGATAATAACTGTTCAGGCTTTCCGGATCTCTATGAATGTTTTTGGTTGTGCTCTGAAAGCTTCACTATATTTCGTTCTCACCTTTCTATAGAAATATTTATTTAGCAGCTTTAATGCATATCTTTGAATGCTCGTTGACTTGATGGACGTACACCTGTTTTTTTTTTAACTGCTTCACATTGTCCTTTAAGCTTAACAGTGTTCAAATGCAGGTGAAATTTTCTCAGACTTTCGTTTGGATGCGTGTTGGCTAGCTTTCTTATAAGATACGAAATTCACTATTCGTCATACTTATCGATGCTATCAATGCTAAAATATTCTGAAACCTTGGCTGGAAAAGAATTTTGACTCCAATCAGTAAATGTTTTGTTTTGTGTTTCATAGTTGTTTCACTTAAACACGTGAGGTTAATTTCAGAGGTAATGTCAGTGTTGAATTCCGTGTGAAAATGTAAATGTGCAAGATTTGTAATATATTAAAGAAAAGAAAAACAACTGACAAAAAGAAAAAGAAGCGCGATTTGAGCTACAACTGCATATTTGAATACCGTGAAGTGTGTCATCACCATGC
>KN716523.1:0-11271 GCA_000816705.1 Dictyocaulus viviparus
ACATATAAGAGCATCGAAGACGTAGTGAAGAGAACAAAGAACACAAGGCTCCGAGACCACCTTTTTGATACGGCGGTTCTTCCTGCCTTAACGTATGCTTCAGAAACTTGGACATTACGAAAGCAAGATGAACGTTCATTGAGCACAATAAAGCGCTCTATCGAAAAGATATAGCTTGGCGTTTCCCGCATAACACCAGTGAAAGAGGGAATACGAAGTTCTGATCTACGTCAACGACCGAAAATCAGAGACGCAGCCGTGCACGCCAAGCTTTCAAAGACTAGGTGGGCTGGACACGTGATGCGCATGGATGATGACCGGTGGACACGAGCTGCAAGTGATTGGATTCCACTGGACATCAAACGCACTGCAGGAAGACCACCAGCCCAATGGTCTGACCTCTTCACCAAGGCCTTAGAACGGGATTATGATGCTCAACGAATCCCTAGAGCGATTAGTCGATGATCAACGGGAATCCAGGTAGTCCAGGTAATTTCATTAATTTCAATTTATCGAAATTGTAATCTACATGTATTATTTTTCTCGAGCCTTGCATATAACCCTTTCTCCTTTTACAAACAAAATTGGGCGCAAGTTTTTATAAGGTTTTCAAGGATCATGTCGCCAAATTTTACTCATTAAAATATTTATCCTTATGTTTTGTAGTTGGAAATTCCATCATATCTAACATTAACGTAGATGTGTGTCAACCAAAAACCTGAGGAAATGTGACAATAACAATACTTCTGACACAAATATGAGGTTTTACATTATGACTGTCCTTTACTACCACCTGGATTATAGTTATAACTGTCCTCTGTGTCGAAAACAGGATTACTAACACTATCTGGAGAAATACAACGTTTAATGAACCATATATCTAAATGTTAATTGGGGTGAGTAGGAAGAATATATTGGTGGTCTTCAGGCTCTGATATCTGCAACAAGTACATTAGCGTTTAGACGAGTACAATAATTTTCATGTTAGTCAACGTGGAAGGAACAAATTAGGACATATATAAATAGCACAAACTAGATAATTATAATCTATGTTAAAAATGTTATCTATTTATTGAGCTTCCATTACAAATTGTTAAAGACAATCAATTGTTCCCAAAACGCATGAGTATAGCACTTTTATGGGAACAATTTTAAAGGACACAGTATCACTCAGATGGTATAATACTGTACCTACCATACTATAGCACTTTTGTAGAGGACAAAGCCAATCCAGCAACAACTAAACTTCTTTACACCACAAACTATCCCGCAATTTGTCGTGCCGCATATTTGCATACGATCTATTCAGAAAAATGTTGAAAAATCTCTAGCGTCATACTTCTGTGATGGTGTAGTAGTCCCTCCGAAATGTCACGGTTATTTTCACGGCTTTTTAACGTTACCGAGCAGAGATGTTCAATATCTCGAACCCATTGTTGCTCTCGAGGGCTTGACTGCAAGTTACGGCCCGACGACAAACAATCTTCGAAATCTTCAAGTTATACAGTTGGTGTGTGAATGAAATATACCACACATTGTTTGCTTAAATTATATGCCATGCTTTTGGTATTTTGGTGTTTAATAGAATTACTTTTAGAACGATCTGACATCACCACTTTCATTGCAAATCAAAAACATGATCGAAATTGTCATGAAGTCCTAAAGATCGTGTAAGTTTCTAAGTAAGTATTTGGGTTTGTGCAACTTAAGAAATCGCATTCGTTCGTTACTTCCTTATGTTAGACAGCGTTTCCGAAAGCAACCAGAAGAATGGCCACATGAGGAACAACCGTTTGGAATAATAGAGAAGAACTTTATGGGAAGAATGATGCATCCGGTGCTGTAAATTCCCTAAATACATTTTTCCATGCCACTACTTAACCTTTAATATGTGCTCTATTTCTCTAATAGTTGTTCGTCTAGATAGAGTTGAGACCAGAAAGAGGATTTGTAAATGTGGTTCCTTTTGGGATGATGATGTTGCGACACTACTTCAGAAAAATCCGCGTATGTCAAATACAGTTTTATCGCATAGCAGCTGTATAGGGATTGTTTTTTGTGTATTATAGGTGGTGTAATTTCAGGCTAAAGGCAACTACGAGCTTTTTAGAGCGACAGGTATTTTTAATGAGACAGAGGTTCGAGCTGGAACCATGCGAGTGTTCGAAATAATTAGCCAACATGCATTGAAGGTAACCTCGTGATAATTTTCAATTTGATATGTTCGTAATTCCCTACTACAACAAAACTTTTCAGAATAAGATGGCCGATTTGATAGCTCGCAACTTTTGTGGCGATGACATGGTATGGCGATTTGATGAAGCAAGTAAGAAGATGAGTAATCGCCAAAGAGAGTTGCTTAACCTTAGAGAGGAAGATGTTTATGCAATAGCACCCGGAGTTTTGGGTATGTGAGAAGAATGAAATTTTTTAGATGAAGTTTATAGTCATAAACATACGTATTTTGCAATCTTTTCATACAACTGTTAGGTATTTTATATTTTGGATCTATTTCTCGTTTAGGCCCTTTCCAGTTAATTTGTAGAAGACTGCAGAATAAGCAACCTATGATCACATACAGTTTATTATGTTGCGCGTTTTACAAGAAACAAATGCTATTTGATGCGGTTTGTGAGATGTTGATTCATTCTGTAATATTCTGTATCCAGGGAATATTCAGACTGCATTTTTCAGGTTCGTGATTTGCCGCTAGTTGAAGCTGGGAAAAAAGTTAATTTTATAAGAATGCCAACTGGTTATGGTTACGCGGCACCTCGATTAGTTTTTGCTTTTATTACATTCGGAAACAAGATTGAAGGCAATTCAAAAATTGATGAAGAAGTCCACTTACTTGAGTTCCAGTATTTAGTGATCTAGTCTAACTGACCAATATTAATGTTACTTTTTAGTCGCAACAACCGAACTATTAACCTATTTTGTAGTTTGTGTGCTGATCTCAGGAAGATGTCAATTACTTCTTAAAGTGCCCTTTTTTATGATTCAGTGATTTTTTGTATACGTGTATCGTCCATATCTGAATTTCATCAGCCAACCCTCTTAAAGTCCAATTCATATTTTAATTGTCTTCATTTTCCCCAAGTGATATGAGAAAATTGGTATTTTTTTATTTTAATCAGATGCGATAAAGTATTATTATTGCTTGTGTCCGTAATAGTTATAGTGGCGGCCGACAAATATATTTAAGTATCTTTAAATAATGTTTAACAACATGAATTGGAAGGAATTGATTCTCGTGGAAGCAATGATCAGCTTAGGTTGAAATATGGTCCGTATTGCAGTGCGATGCAAAAGATTGTTAGATAATTTCAAAGTAGAACGAATATTCTACAAATGTAAGTTGCTATATACGTTCTCGTCTTTTAGATTTTATTTTCTGTTGCTTTTACAAATATCATGGATCTTGAGACAGCACATTTTTTTGTATTATAGTGGTCTTTATCGTGCTGACACCAATTTTATTTTCCATTATCTTCCAACTGTGCTTACAATCCCACCATATTGGCTACGAGCATGTTCTCCCATCTTGTGCGAAGTGATCCGAGTGTGCGACTCCATTTTAATATATACTTTCTTACGTCTCTTTTCGTCTACCACTCGTTTATTCATTTCTCATGATCCGCCTACTCAAGCTTCGATTTTAACGTATAACAAGTAATTTAGTTATGTGCTCAATATATCATTTCAAAATATTCGACTCAAGACTTATGGATAGGGAAAGGTGATCGATACTTAGAAATGAAATGATGATGGTGACAGAAAGTCTGGGAGAAAGGTTGTTTTGCACAACGATTCACTAGAGCGAAAAGATTGCATTGAATCACACATGCACACTTCAGTGGAAAGTGGAAGTTTTTCTATTGTATTCAATGGGGTCGAATGCTATTTCACTGCCGACAAAGGACTATGCGCCATTGAACTGTGCCTCTCAATAGTAGTCTCTAATCCTCACTACCGCTTTAGATTCTTCGTGCAGAAAATTTAGCTCACATACAGCATAAGTGTTATTGAATGCTGTTGACATGAACGACAGGAAAATCTGTGTAAAAGTCTGTAGAGCACGATCAGCATGTAGCTTTGATGGCAATCCGGAATATTGTTTCCAGTGAACGTAGTTTTGAAGAATAACGGCGTGCAAAGTTCTCTATATTTCATGCCTCATTCTTTGAATAACATTTCGTTTGGCTTCAAAGTGATTAGTAAATCATCCGGCTCGAAAAATACCAACATTTATTTCTTCGCGTCCACGACTAGTGCTACTTTTTATGCCTATTCTCACAAACAAAATAAGGAGTGTGAAATTTGAAGTGTTTTTCCCTGGAAGGCGTTAAGAGTTCGATATGGAAATCATGGAAATAAAAACGATTGTCATTCTTCTATATGATACTTTGAATATATCTATGTACAAGATGTGAGAAGTTTAGTACCACTGTTATTTAGGTTTAACATGCTGTAGAACTTAAAGTGAAATCTACGCATAATCGATAATTGTTCTTCAGATTTTGTAATACTATAGCTTTCATAACTTCTTAGTTGACTTTCCGTGATGGTTTTTTCTATGAATTATGGAACGTCTATATTGCTGAGTGGAAACGTAGTGAAGCAGTAGCACTGGTATATTTTATCCAAACTGTTGAATGAAAATTTCAACCTTATTGTCTTGGAAAGTGGATTTTCATTCTGAATATTTTTTGACTAACATTCTTAAGGTTATAGACAAAGATCCACCTCGAGCACTGAAGAATTTGCTGACGTGTGTAGTTTAGCAAAGGTTTGGTAAGTAACTGAATGTGGTTGATTTTCTGGTTGCAATAATTTGTTTCTTATTAATAAGCAGTCTTCATAAATTGGTTTAGTGATATGATTGTCACAGGACTTGACTTTATGCAGCGTTTTCTTAGATGTAGCATATTTATCTTCTTATCCTTCTTCTTTAAGACACAATTAATTCTTATCTTATAGGAATCGAGCTCCATTGCGGGCTCAAGACCACTACCCTCCTGATCAAAAAGCGTTTTCTATAACAAGAGATTCGACTGAAACTACTAGTAAATATCAGAATGTAGGACGTCCAAGTCGTTTCATATTCATTGTGCAGAATGTTTTTTTATACTGATAGTTTTACAACTAAATTCTGAGGAAATGAAGTAAATTATTTAGGGGCTTTGTTTCAAGGAAGAGAATAATCTCGTTTACACACAACACAACGGGGCAGATTTTTGGACTAGAACCATGGCTTATATTCTTTGGTTAAAGGTTGGCTATGCTCCATGCTTTCTTCACATAGTGATTCATTGTACCTGCTGTTTAGACTAAGTTTTTCATGCTTGGAACTGAGACATCGTTGTCGATGAGTAGTGAGGATTTAGTCAAGGGTGGTCAGAAGGTGTTTCGTATGATACTTGACGCAGTCGTCGGTGTGAGCTGAATTTGTTGATGTGCTTGAAAATCTTTAGTTTCCCTTATTTAGCGTAGTTTAGAGTAAAGTGGAGTCTTTAGCACCATTAACATTGGGGAGTTCTGTACTAGATAACCATCGAAAACAAGTTTGGAATTTGAAGGAAAAACAGAAAAGTGCTCTAATGGTGAGTAAGATTTGCACTAAATTTATGTTGTACTTGTCAGAAAATTATTTGTAATTAGCGTGTTGCTCAGGATTATTATTTATCTTTAAGGTCACCAATGCTGATTTCATTGGCGTTAATGGATTTGTATATAACTGGGATGGTTTTAGTACTGAACGAGGTGAATTTCTTTTTTCGCTCTGTAGTTTTTAGTTTGTGAATTACACACGAAAAATTCCTCGTGTTATGTGCAAGAAGTTGAGCATGTAGAAGAATAAAGATAGTAAAAGTGTTGACTAAAGCTGCAGTAGGAGTTCAAGCAACCTTAGGCTTGTTGTTTGAACAAGTCTTTGAAAATTTCATTTGGCGACTATATTCATCTTGATACTTTTTTTTGGATATACCAGGTTTTTTGTACTAAGGTACCTTAGCACGAATGGTACACTCAACGTCTTTCGTCTCATGGGATGCTGCAGGAGAAGTGTTAGATAGACCATATTTCAAATATTCCATCATTTTAGCTTCCTTATTGAAGAAAAAAGAGATATATAAGATGGTATGTCTTCTTCTAGTCTTAAAAATGAACAAAAAGTCTTGAAAATTAGCCCAAGCAAGTTTTTTGGAATATCATTTCGTGTTCACATTAAATTAATGTATTAAAGTGCATTCATTAACTCATTAGAAAATTTGATTTCTGCTTATGTTACTATCACTTAGGTGCGACAACTACCTTTTAATTTTAAAGACGAAGGAATGCGTCTTAGCATGCCAATTGATTACGGGTTCATAACGCCCCGTTACGTTGTTGTACGGATTGATATGTGTCATGAGGTACGACATTAAAGAACTTCCGTTTTTTTATATGTATGTAGAATGCTAGCCTCTACCATCGTTGGTATAAATTAAAGGTTGTGTTATGGGCTTTGTATCCATAGATATTTTTATATGGCATTGAATCTTTTGTTTTCGAATATTTCGATAACAGACGTTTGTTCCGTATTATGGTTACCCTTTGTGAAGTGGTCCTCTTATGTGTAAATTTTCAGGTCATCAATGCAGTTCCCATTCGTCTATGTGAAGATGGGTTGTTGTATGATTTTCATATACATTCTTTCTAGAAGGCTGTGTTTAAGTATAACTTGTATGTTTTGCTACCGAAGGTATTGTTTCCTCCGCAATGAAAGACTTAGTATGATTTTGCTTGTTTGTTGATGCGGTAGTTCTACCGATATGATTATATAAATGTGTTAACTTATTTCAAGCGTGAATACGAATAATAAGCTTGGGAATACGAATATTTCCAAGCTCATTGTTCTCCTGTATTCGATAAATCGATAAAGTGTGGTGTTACTGATGAACTTTGAGGAATAATTTACGTCTTGGTCAGGTGAAAGAAGATCTTGTATTCTTCGTGATTCCCATTGTTATTCTCTTCCGTGGTCTTAAATTCTTTTCTTCCAAATATATTGGTGTTTACAAGGTGAAGATCGAATGTCCTATATTATGATGTAGATAGGTTATAAAACTACTTAAAGTGTTTACTTTTACGTGAATATGTGCAGTCATGATTTTGCTCTTTAAAGTTGGGTTAATGTTTTCAGCTTGACAGAGATAGTACGATTATTTCCAGCTTCCTCTAGTCATTTACATTCATTACCAATATCTATGTATTCCCAACATTTCCCAAGTTCAGAAGTTTCAAATGTTGATCTGCATCCGTTTATTGTGTGCGGTTATATTATGACTCTTTATGGCAAATAATTGATTGTCTTCCAAAAATTGTCAAGATTGTCAAAATAAAATCATAAATAAAATAAAATTTGCTTGTAAATTCTATCGTAAAGCTAACTACTGTAGAAGATGTGTACTATGCAACGTGATTTTGCAATAATATTGGATGTATGTTTTGAATGAGTGTATGGAAATGCTTTCTTGGTACGGGAGGTTGCTGGATATTGATTGATATTTCAGTCACATCTATAAATTCTAGTTTTCTTCATTCAATAACTGTTACATTGCTTCCAGAAAAATGCGTCGGATTTTTCTGATACATATATATATATATATATCTTGAATTTTTCAATATTCATAGGTACTCTATGTCGTTGATCGACGATAATGACGATTACGAATACCGAGTTGGCAGCGATGCGCATGAGTCAACAATAAATCGAAGACATGAAGACCTAGGCACAAGTGAAAACCCTATTATTTTATGTGGTTCTCCAGTTGATTCAGTAGTTAACACTGAATTGTCAATTGGAAGAACGCAATCGGTATCTCGAACATCGCGAAGGAAATGCCCACTTGGTGCATACGTGGAGGTTGTGCATACTTTTTCGAGCACTCATTTATATGATTCATTTACATCGTATATATATATATATATATATATATATATGTAATTAATGTGTAATCCGTATCTTTACAGATCATAGAGGAATCAAGGCCTGTGCGCGCAACTTCTCTGCCCTCATGTAACGTGGTTAGTAGACTTTATTATTATAGTTAACGATGCATATATTTATTGAATTATTTTGTTTTTCATGAAATTGTTGATTCCTTCATATAAGCAATTCCTTTTTTGGCGCTTGAAAGATGTAATTAGTTGATACTGAATTTTTTCTTATGTTTAGAAAGAAATATTGGTTTTTATGAAATGTTGAATCACTTTACATATTTGAAAAAATGTTTACTTTCTGCCTTTTATCTTTTATTAGGTGAAGAATTTCAATTATGGTTTTGCATGTTTGAAAAAAATATGTCGGTTAAATGTTGTTACTCTATAATGCTAAAATGGATGCGTCAATATGGTGCACTTTGCAGCACAAGTTGGCGAAAGTTCAGAAGCATAAATTTCTTAGATATATTATAGTTCTTCTCATTTCAATGCTTGTTTTGGAAAGTTTAAAGTCGTAAAATTTTCTCAATGACGTTGTCGATAAAGGTTTTATCCTGAATTGATTCAATAGTTTTGTATAGAGCTTAACTCGCAAACTTAATGAGATCTAGTTTCCAAAAAAAGCCTCTCGTAGAAGAGAATTTAAGCCGGACACGTGTAGCAGTTTAAGTGATGTGGGAACTTTGGCGATGTCTACTTTCTCTTTCTCATTTTCATTTGATGTCTCTGACGCATATTACTGATATGACAGTTTTGGAATCTACTGTTGCCATGTGTCATTCTGTTCTCTGTGATAAACTGTCATAACCTTCTCACCATATTCCAATATGGGTCTCTCCATAAGTGATGTGTTTCCACACTTTTCATGGTACCGGTTGTGATCTTAATATAAAGCATGCTGACTACTGCCAAAATCATCATTTGTGAGATTTCTTATCCGTACGAATTTGCATGAATCAAATTTGTCTTCTCTCAGTTGCTCAATGAAATTAGCGTACATAACCAAATTTGAGTGGATGATTATGCCCATTTTAGTGATATTTACTAGAATACATTTTCCTACTACGAGTTTTTCGTCATTTGGTACCAGAATAATCTGCTAAAGCAAGTTGTTGCAGATTTGGTATAAGGCTTAAACTTGTATCAGTGTTTAAATTAGTCCATTTCAAACACCACATTATCGGATAGGAAAGGAATCTTTACAAGACGTTGAATTACACCAAGCTTATGCTGTTCTTGTCCTTTACGACGCTGCTCATAATCGTCTTCGCTTGCGGCAAAAAAAAATTAAAGAATTCTATAAATGTACATACGTTCAATTAGCTAGCGATCATCTGCCAAGTTCGTTGTAATTTTTGATCTAATAACATGTACTATACGATTCATATTCACACAAACATATTCCCGCACTAATAATAATAACGATAAATATGGTATCTACAGATGTTCGTTCTAGTATGCTACCGATTGTACTACGGGAGTTTTACGCAGCCGTATTGGTGGCGCGGTTATATGCAAGATAAAACCAATTTCTTAATCTCCTTCAGGCTTACCATGTCCGCTTTTTTTGGGTCGGTAAATTGGTACCCTAGAAGTCTGGTTAAGATGAATAGTATTGACTTGATAAAGAGAACTCGAGTCACCATATAAACCAGACTCGCACTCAATCACCACGATATTTGGTTGGGAGGGCGCATTCCGCAACATGTATTGATAAACGTTAAAGCTGACCTTATCTTATTTATAGTGCAAATCAATTTGTCGCAAGATATTCAAGGGATCAATGCTATGAGTTGTATTTGATCTTAGGGATATAGACAGCTATTTTTCGTTTGTGTTGCGATTTCCCTCTTATTCTCTGATAGTACACTTGATTGTGTGAAAAGCTGTTTCTCGATCTATTGGGGAAAATTTCAACTTGGAAACTTATTGATTGATTTTTAATACACTTTTGCAAAAAGTTTGAATGTATCGATTAATTTCTAGTATTATATCATGATGAGTGTCTGGCTTCGTATCATCGTAGCAAAAAAAGATTCCTAAGCATCTTTGGAAAAAAAAAACTTTACACTATCCATAGAGGATTGTTAAAGGGTTCAGATCTATTTCATTCCGTAAATAAAATGTAATATTTGTCGAACAGCAAGGAAAGAAAGATTGCAGAAGTGTTCAGTAGCTTGAGAATTCCGGAGTTGTTCAATCGATCATTTAATACAAAGCGTTTAAAAATAAATCGGAAGATTTTATTCTTCTGTAAACTTTATCTCTGTACTAATAAATGCGTGTATTACGGAAACCATAAAGTATAAAAAATTATATCGTAGGTAATTGAAAGTTGGAAAAAAATTGTTCATATTTGTAACAAGTAATTTAATAGTGACAGACTTCATTCTTTTGCAGGCTGCGAATCTCTCTGGTGATTTTTCTCAAGATTCTCCATCAGAAACATTGGAAGTAATTACTCTTTCTCTGTTCTATATTCACAGCTTGAGTGTATAAAATTCAATGCTATCAATTTGTCTTTCTACTTATCACTGAGGCAATATGTTTAGTTGATAGCACGTACTATTTTCTCTCGTTCAGTACGCATCTGTCGCTGATGTTTTCTAGTTTCTTCTCACCTGTATGATTACTACGATTAAATTATTCAAAGTGGACTTTACTTAGGTTAATAGATGTTTGAGTGTTCCACATGGATTCGAAATTCTAATGAGATGTTCGATTTGTATGGAAATCTTTCATAATCCAGCTAAGTATGTTTTGAGTTTCTTGTTTGAATTAGTTTGAAAATGTCCAGTTTTATTTTTCAGTATTAGTCCATGTAACCATAAGTTCTGCTATTCTTGCTTGCTTTCTTGGAAGCGATCGAATCAAACAGCTGTTTGTCCTCAAGTTAGAGTTTGATAATTTTATTGATATATACGAATGTTTAGTATTAAATATTAACTTTCTGTTGATTATTCATTACAAGGAAACTGTTAAGTTTTTGGAATGATTCTTCATCTTATTGTATTTTAGTGTCGTGGACCAATTCATAGCATGCAGAAAGACGCTCAATTCAACGAAGTAGTTGAATCATTTTTAATTACAAATCCGAGTTAGTTGCTTTCAAAGATTGCTTTTGATTTTATTCAAAGATTATTAGTCATATGTGAGATAATCCATTACGGATGCTGCTTATTTTCAGATATACTTATTGAGATTCGAACATTGCAGTATAATAATAAGAAATTCAAATATCTAAAGGAATAAAATATAAACGAAATGCAAAAAGGGTCCTCAAAGTAT
>KN716523.1:13361-30432 GCA_000816705.1 Dictyocaulus viviparus
CCTGAGTTTTGAAATTGCTTCATTACTCATCCTTCCAACAAAGTGCATCGCCTTCTCGGTCTGAATGTTGTGAAGTAATAGATGTAAACCTGAAGAATAACTGAAGGTTGCCCCGAGCAGGCTGTGAAGTACACCACATTGCAAAAAAGTGCCACAGTGATACGCAAGTTTGCAACTGCCAGGTTTCCAGGTTTTTAGCCTACCAAGCGCACCTCCCCTATGTGTTACATTCCCTAGAGATTAATCAGTTTCAAAGCTTATTTTATTATTCTTTGCAGCTTCGTGAAAGTAGATACATGAGAAAGAGCTGACGTTACTTTGAGTAGTTTGTATCAATGGCAATATAAGCAGTGATATTCTGAATCCTAGAAATCGATTCAAAGCGGATAAATTCCTTTTTCTCCCATATGCAATATCTAGAGATCGGTATCTTTTCAATATCTATGTGATTATGTGGTGTCATCTTTTCCCATATGTGAACTCTTCAAACGTTATTTCAGTGTGGTTGGAACATTTATTGAAAAATGATGAATTGTATTGTGCTAGAATTTTTACTTCTTCCTTCATATCTTTTGAAGTGAAAGAGAAGAAAATGAACATCATTAGTAGAAAGTCCGAAAATGACAGCATTTTGACTTTTCTTCTCATTAGAGAGAAATTGTGGCCTGTGGCGTAGTAGTGGGAGCAGTGCCACCGTAATTCGCGGGCTTGAATCAGGTTCGCGGCCGTCCCTCAGACCTATCAATCTCTACATCCGGAGTCGCTTGATTGCTAGCAGATGAATGTGGATAAGATAAACAGCACTGACTCGGTGAAGAATGGTCAACTGAAGTCACTGTGTGGACAAGCTCGTATTCAATCACCTCTACGATATCACGTTGAACACAAATGCGTATGCACATCCTACAATAGGGATTGATTAACATGAAAGCTTGTCTTATGTTATAGACAATTTAGCTTTAGGGTATAATGAAGGCGCATTAGACGAAGATTACAGCGGGAATAGGATTACAGCGTGGAATAAAAAAATGAGATATGGCAAGAAGTATGGTGTAAATTTGAAATATCACTCATAGTATTGTTGTGGTAAATATTGAGTTTACGTTAATGATGTAGGGATAGCTCTCCATTCTTAGGTTTTACTTTGATGTGAATGACGACAATGTTCTTATCCAATTACATAGCTTAGAAGTGATCGACTGATTAACTGATCTGAGGTAATGTAGACTAAATATTTGATTGAAGCTCTCAAGAATGAAAAAAGCAGCAATTCAAATGTATTCTCGTAACACTAGATAAGATAATTGCTGGCGTTGAGCAATCCATTATGGCGGGATGCGCCAACGCATTCGTGTTCAACGTGATATCGTGGAGGTGGTTGAATGCGTGCCTGGTCTATACAGTGACTTGAGTTGACCACTCTTCACCAAGTCAGTGCTAATTGTCGTGCCCAGATTCCACTGCTACCAATTTACCTATCCCTGAGGTATGGTGGGCTTAGTAGGCCTGCAGTGTGGCCATAAACTTATTCTAGCATGTTTATCACTGTGGCACTTCTACAACTGCGCTACCAATGCTCGTGATTAAGTTTGAATGCACTAGAACACCTGTGCCACCGACACGTCTTCTATCGCATGTTTTAAAAGACAGTTATTCTGTAGTGTTGTAAACAACGTTCAGTAACTGGTGTCTCTTCGTTTCGACGAGTCCGATGACATCGTGCTGATTTTTAGCATATATCTGAAGATCTTATATGGAAGATCGTGATGCAATCTTTTGCGCGTTGTGTCTACAGATCGTCATTTTACTCCTTTCACGTTTAGGCAGCCTAGTTTGGCTGCTTGTGCCTCCCCTATATTTGTAGCTGTTTGATTGCCCACATTTGACCGCATGGCCGTGCAGGATATAATCCGTATATACCTAAGTACAACAATGTTCCCATGCATCATTCGCAATTTACCACCTTTCCACCATCTGTGGTCGCGCCATCTAACCTCGCTACGCTACTGCTACGTTGATAATTCCTTCAGGAGAGTTATCTGTGGGTTTTTTGTCACATCCAGTAAAATGCTTAAAAACCTCTTAACTATTTGTCAATCCTTTTTTTATTATTTCCGATTATGCATTTGATTTCGGCTGCGGTTTTTTACTGCATTATCTATGCTTTTTCAAATATCTTTTGTATCTTTCTCTGTGGTGTGTTATGCCATTGTTCACCACATAATTAAGCGAGTAAGCACATCACTGCAAGCACTTTCCCATTTGTTCCACCGCTTTTTATATCGCTACTGTTTTTCCATCACAAAGAAGTCTCTATCGACTCACTGAACCTATGGAAATGAAAAGTCCTATCAGCTTATAACGTTTAATAGAACTGGCCACCCCATAATGTACTAATGCGCTACTACATCTGCAGCTTTCGTCATCTATTTCTCGAAATTCAATTCAGTAAACTCTTCTTTAGATAAACGTCGTAGTTCAACTGAATTAGAAGCACTTGATGCTATGGAAGCGGATTACATAACTTGGCAGAATCGTGGACATTCGCGCTCTCGAAGAAGAGGATCAGTTCCTCAAACTCGCAATCGTGCTTCGAGAGACAGGACCATTCGATCTCCCTTTGTTATTCGCGTTAGCCAGATTCGTGCACATCGTGCCCCGCTTACCAATAGACAGAGAGGTCAACATACAATCCTGGAAGATTGGTTTACTGTTTGATTTGTAGTGACGTATTACTATATTTCTTTTTTTATATTCAATTTTAACATCTTTTACATATGTCATTTAATAACAAGGTGTCTAATGACTTTGAATAATTGTGTGTTTTTATTTATGGTTATGGCTCGGCGTTCAAAGATCGTGTACTTGTAAGGCTTTTAATATCATGCTCGTCAAGTCTTTCTATTTTATTACTCATTCTCATATATATATATATTTTTTTTTCAAAAATGTGTACGTATCTCACTAATTCTATTTATTGTTGCTATGAAATTTCTTTTTATTTATTTATTTTAATTTTTGCTTACGAACTCTTCTTATTTTCACGAAGTATTAGTCAAAATCGTATACCGGTGATGTAATATTGCTTTTCTCATTTAATTTAAAATTTTTTTCCTTTATTTTCTTCTAGACTTTTGTGCAATGAAGTGAATTTTTTGATCTGAGTCTTCTTGGATTTCATAATCTGATTTGTATAAACTGACCAGATAAAAGTTTGCATTGAATAATTGCTCTAATTGTAATAGATTTGTCTTATGTTTGTAATTTTTCGAATATAGCAGCTTCTCGTCGATTGCTTGTAGTCATTCTGAACACGATAGCTCATTCTCGTCCACTTAGATTTCATTCGTTGCTTATGAATGCATAACTAATCAATCTAGTCCTCCGATGAAAATGAGGAAGTTAGCAACACTGGGCACTTCATTTATGATTCCTAGAATATATGCAGCTTTAAACATTAAAGGGCATATAGGACAATTACGAGCTTTTACATAGTAATTGTTTACTCAAATCACTACAACCCCGCAAACATTTGCTTGTTTCACAGTATCTTCGGCGGTTATTGTTCTGTTGATTGGTTGCAAAAGCTACCGTATGCAGAAGAATGTTTTTAAAAGCCTGGGGATATAGAAGGGCGTGTCACGCGAGCTAATAGACAGATAATTAAAATAGTGAAAGCCAATAATGCAGCATGATTATGTTTTACAAAATTGTTCAGTTGTTATAGGAAAAGCGTTTGAGCATAATGTAAGGAAGGCGACTGAGAAGATAAGAATGAAGTAAATGCATCGACCAACCACTGCCACGCTACTATTTGACGATTAGCGAAAGACTGCTGCGATAGTACAGACAAATCAGGTGATCACAACAAATGAGTTCTGAATTGAATTTGCTTCACGACAATTTTTGCCTCGCGGCGAAGACACGCCATCTTATCGGAAACCGGTGTTTCATACTCGATTATGCTCTTGGCTTTTAAGGATTGGCAGAACCCACTATTTTAGATGCAACTCGGCAACAAGCATTACATCAAAGTCGCTGTTTATTGGGAACGCCGGAAGTTGTAGCGATGCAAGAGAATCATTCGGAACAAACAGTATAGCCTTTTTTCTATAATACACTTGATTTCACATTTCTTACTCAATACTCCACATTTCGAAGAAACTAGACGCATTTCCACATCAAACGTACAGCAGCACCCACTCCCATCGAGTTTTCATCTTTCTCCGTTCTCTGGTGCAGCATTTGCTGTACGCAATATGTCGAGGCAAATTAGTTTGAAGGACACCTTGTCGGTTCATGATACATCATTTATGATGATTATACAGCTGATTGGTTAATTTTTGAAATACATGTCTATAGCGCTAACAAATGTGTGTCTGACCGCGTCAGAAACGATAGGACACGTCTATAGGATAAGCTATGGTAACTCAAAACGAAACAACATGATGTGTTGCACAGGCAAGGCTATTCATGGAAAGTAGTACTTCGAAGTGAGTAGAAGGTCTTGTCTGATATATTTGTTATGGTTCTGAAGTTTTACACGGATTAGGACACTTGTCTCCTTAACCCGAGCACATAAAACGTGTATACAGCACAAGCATCTTTATGTGGCTTTGAAAATTTTTCTCTTTATGCTTTCCTCACATGGCTGTCGTCTGAACTGGTCGTCTTCTTCGTAAATGGTGAAACAGCGGTACTCTTTCTTCTACGATAAGCTCCGTTTGTTTGGCGAATAGTCGTCCTGGAAGATGTTTGCATCTTTTTCGGATTCACTGGTCAACAAGAAGTGTCCATGAGTCATCGAATCTTCTTATGATTTGTCTCTTTAAACCATGTTTCAATTTTGCCGTGATCAACTCAGGTCACTCTGTATAGACCAGGCTCGCGTTCAGCGAACTCCAGGATGTCACATTGAACATGAATGCGTAGGCGTATCCATCAGCGGAGATTGATCATCATTATTGAGAACATTCCCAACAAATAAGGAATCTTTTTTATCCAGTTATCCTCATACTGTGATACCTGACAACTAAATAACTACCCTCATTTTCTCTTTTGCTACCAAGAACCATCATCTGTCAATAATTAACGGCTCAATAACACTACCTAATACTAGTATTTATTACTACTACTTGCTACTCAACAACTACCACAAGGACAGTGCCCATCCTCCTCGTCAGTACGGTAATCCATTGACAACTTGTTTATTGGCTAACATTCAGTTTCGGCAAGTAAATCTTAATAACAAAATGGTGGAGTGAATAGCTATTGGAGGGAAACAACACTACAAAATAAATGGTGTGGAGGCTGAGAAAGTGGAGCTTTTTTGTGGATTTGTTTGCGTTCATTTGTTCACTGGGTTCATGTTTGGCAAAGAAGCATCCATAAAGCTTTCATACTGTAAGCTTATTAGCCGAGCGCATCGCCCTTCTTTGTTCGCGAGCCGAAGAGAAAAGCACAGAAATCACCAATGCTTATCTTTCTCGTTAATAAATCCAAAAGATGATAAGTGTTTTGATAGTGAAAGAAAAAAACCATTGATGGTAGAAATCATCGATCAATCATTGAAAAATGATGTATTGATCTTGTGGTCTACTACCATATCCAATCTGTGTTAACGTTATCACTAGTTTATCACAGTTCCTTAGAAGAAAGTATGATTCAAATTTATTCATAGTTCTGTTCTCATTGTAGGTGGCCAACGCATAATATTTTCGCGGTACTTAAATTATCTCATTGAGCTAAGGTTGAGGAAGAGTGAGTTACATTACCAGCTTTCAATTTGTTTTGTTTCACAAATAGATCATATATTTGTTTTTTGTACTTTATTAAAGGGAATACAGAATAACAACATTATACGATAACGTCAAACAGTGCTATAAAACAAAGTAAGTTCTTTTCTATCGTTTGTTGAATGTGTACAGGAAAGTACTAAGTAGATTTTGAAGAGAGTAGAGTTAATGAGAGCGCAATGGCGCAGTGGTGAAGGTGTCACAGTGACACAGTGTTAAAACCGGGCACGCATTCAACCACCACCTATAGTTAATATCATTGAATGGTGCTATCTTCTCGTAATGCTACAGTCGGTACTTAACTAATTGTATGCATCTGTACGTTGTAGCAGTACTACAAGAGAAGATTCATTTCAAATGTTCTTATGAAACAGCTTCGTATAGCACGAACCTTATTTTACGTAGTTCTTTCATTATTATCATTGAGGTTAAGTACATATAAGCAGCTTGAGGATTAGTAGACTTCATATAGTATGAAAGCAACCTAGAATCACTCTTCGATATGTTGAAGAGTTCACAAATGACGTTAGAGATTGTTCTAATGAATTCGAATGCTTTTTAAAAATGTTTAGTAATATTTTCTAATACGGCAAATGTACTCTTGTACGACATCACCATTTTTCTTTGTTTCAAAATTTAAGATAAGAAAGAATTGATGAAAAGTGTATAGTACCTTCTAGTTAGGTAACACTCAAAACTTACGCATTTCTATGTTATATTTTGAGGCTTAAACGAAAGCTACTCGAAACGGAAT
The DNA here is from genome assembly GCA_000816705.1 of Dictyocaulus viviparus. Taxonomy (NCBI): domain Eukaryota; kingdom Metazoa; phylum Nematoda; class Chromadorea; order Rhabditida; family Metastrongylidae; genus Dictyocaulus; species Dictyocaulus viviparus. The sequence continues at coordinate 19,911 of KN716523.1, forward strand.
TAACGAGAAGATGAGAGGTAACAGTAAAAATGTTGTCGTCGATGAACAACCAGCATATCCAGATTATAATCGTTCTGTTTACGCTGATCCTCAAGTGATCGAGGCAGGTCCTAAGCCAAGTCTATGTTTTTGTGACTTCTATGCGCCAGCAAATGTACGTGTTATATCGACACAAAAACACGATAGTACATCAAAATCACACTCAGCTGAGTCATGTAAAAAAATTCGAGTCACGGATTTACAAGGAATGAAAGACACGACAGAGAAGTCTGGCGCAAAGGCATCATCAGCGGCTACGGTAGGTATACTTATTATTTTTTACTTAGTGTGGTTTCTTTTATTTTTTTTATAGCTTATTTACAACCATCACTATTTTTCCTCGTTACAATAAGTTCTCCTTTCTATCCAATAACGTAATGAGTTGTCTTTGATCTGTTCCAATCGTTGAGTGATTAACTCAAGTGAACTCAACGCAAGTGAATCTAAATGTTTAATAAAGTGTAATTAATATAATTAAATGACACTAAATAATTGAAATTTTTCTCAGGAGAGTACGCGAAAAAAAGGCGATGCAAAAAAGAAAAGCGATGTAAGTGGGATTCTGTCATTTTTTTTATTTACATGTCAAAATTACTTAAAAATAATTGACTCCACCCTAATTTATGCGCGATATCGGTCAGAGTAACTGGATACGGTAACGTATGGATATCGTTGGTGAGACTTTTATGATTGGCATACAAAAACCTACAGTAATATATTCTAATGTACTTCTTTAGAAATTCTCTAGGAATGTTTCGATTTATTTTAGCCTCTCAAGAATGTTCCATAGTGAGCTTGACGTAAATTTATGAGCATCATGTTCTTACATGAATTTTACTGGGAAAAGTGTGAGGAGAAGATAGAAAGAAGTTCTGACGTTATGTGCGACAGCAGAGCCCAACACTTTAACATTAGAAAGCAAGCGATATTTTACTAGAGTTAAATATTTGAATTGAGTGATAGGATTCAATTTATACTCATTCAGAGTTGGGGGAGGGTAAAGAGCAGAAGATAGTTCGATGGCGATGTTTCGCAGTGTCAACAGGGTTGTGTACCTTCCGCTGATGTTGGTGCATTTCGGTACAGTAGCAGTAGTGGGCTCCTTGGCGATAGGAATTGTCCTTCCATGCCAGCTTTCGATTCGATAGGGAATGTACATTGTATTCTTAGAAGAGAAAGAACAGTAGCTTGAGTTATTGTAATGAATGGGTACGTCACAGTTTGATAATGAAACTTTTTTATAAAGCATAATAATAATACAGTACTGAATAACTAGACAATACATTGTACGATAACTGCATTATATAAAAAAGCCGTGTAAATGATAACGATAAAGGTAAGACATAAGGTGAGGTATATGCATAAGGTATAAGGTATATAAGATAGGGTGAGGTATATGTACAAGGTAAGGTATACAAGGTAAGATACTTATAATTATTATAATATTAATAGTTGTAATTGTAAATGATAAAAGCCTTTGTTTAGTATTTGATAACGTTGTAAAGGGGGGCAGCGGCTCAGTGGTGGATGTGCCGCAGTGACACGCCGGCCGATTCAGTTCGTGGCCGCCCCCCAGGCCTACCAAGCCCGCCGTCCCTCCCGGGTTGGGAAAATGGGAACAGAGGAGGCTGGATAAGATAACTGGCACTGACATGGTGGAGAGTGGTCAACTAAAGTCATTGTATAGACCAGGCACGCATTCAACCACCTCCACGATATCACGTTGAACATGAATGCGGGGGCGCATCCCACCATAAAGGATTGATCAATGCCAACAATTATCTTATCTTATCTTAACGTTATAAAGATAAGAATGAAAAGTATTGCAAGCAAACCAAACGTAAAAGAGGGTGACTGTATTAGGTTCAATCTATTGTGTATGTGTGAGGTCTAAAGCTTGAGTGATTAATATTCAGAATTGATGCGATGATGTTAAGATGATATCGACAAAGATCCTTATCAAATCAATAATCACAAAATGTTGACTTCAAGTGGAAGGGCATTGGATTTATGATACATACTAATGTTACCTCAACTGGTTGATTCATACTTGTGAAACAGGTTTTTCCATGCTTAGTTTGATATAAACCGACACTAAGGCTGCGGTTTTTAATAGGGCACTCATTTCACTCATCTAGCGATTGTCTTCACTTCATTACTAACGTGAGAAATATGTTAGTTGAATAAGGTGATTTTATTGGATCGAGATTATCTACTATATTGGGAGAGGTCACATCTAACCTCAACCTAGAAAAATGTTTCTAGCAAAACGTATTAAACTAACACGTTTTTATGGGCTATTTGAATGATTTTAAATAATGTGAAAAAATCCATGAATTGTATTAGTACACATTTTTGTATGGATCGATTTTAGAATGATTCACTGAAAACTGCTTTGTCCATATCAACACTCACTAACGAGGTACGTGAATTTATGCTCACTTCAGAATTCTCTAACGTCTTCTTATACGTTTATGTAGATGTACCGTTTTTTTTTACGTGCTGATTTATAATTAGCTGGATGTGGATGAATAGGATAATTACCTGTAAGCTGAATCTTCGTGACCAAATTTTGACACATCTGTCAAAACTAACCCATTATCACCGTTGATTTTGCAAAAAATCACTCATTAACTACGTCTTTCTTGGTAGAACATTACAGTTCCTCGTATCATTGGGGTAAGTGGTCTATTGACTGATTTTATCAGAATAGGGAGGTAGCCTTTTCACTAATATTTTGACTTGATTGCCTCAAAATCTGCAATGAAAATACAAAAAAGAAACGCTTCCCTCCTTCTTGAGATGGAGTGAGATGGCGCGTGTGATTTCAATGGTTCGAAATCTTGTGACAATGAAAATGTTTCTATTTCGATTTCCTCTACAATAAATTCCTCCTTTCAGCCAATTGAGGTAAGTTTCAGACTCGTAGAATATGGAGTGATAGGTGAAAATCATTAGATAGTTATTATCGTATTCCTTAACGAAATCGTACATGTAATGTGAAGGGAAAAAGTCTTTTGAAACTCAGTTGAGGAATTGTATTGTTTACCGTTCCTTTGGTGTTATATTTAGAGGATCAAATTTTCCTCATAACACGTTGATATTGTTTTTTCATGCTCATGTTTACTAATTGATTACTATATGCCTTAATTGTTTATTGAATTGCATCAACTTTAAATGTTTACTTGTCAAGTTCCTTAGGTAAACATTCGGTTTTATCATGTTTCTGTGAGAAGCTTTTCTACAAGAATTTCTTGACTTCTTCAGGAAGGAAGTTTCACCATTACATTATCAAGCCCTGAAATTCTTGACAATGGTTCAGTTGTGAGGGTACCACGGTAACACACCGGCCCGAATCATTTTGCAGCCGTCCTTCCAGACCTGCTAAGCTCGTCATCCCTCAGGGTTTGGTAAATTGATACCATACAAATGTGGGTAAGAAAACTACCACTGACTTGGTGAAGAGTGGTCAACTCAAGTCATGTATAGATGAGGCACGCCTTCAACCACCTCCACGATATCACGTTGAACACAAATGCGTTGGCACATCACGCCACAAAGGATTGATCAACGCTAAAGCTTATCCTATCTTATCCTATTGTTTTTTGTTTACAATAAATAAAAACGTATGCTCTTAACAATGACATGAAAAATTGCCTAGTTTTCTTCGTATAGCTCTTAAAAAGCTCAATATGACTTTAAGAAAATTTGACTGTTCAGCTTTGTTTTTCTTTGTTTTCTTTTTATTATTTACAATTTCATACATTCATTCTTTTTCTTATTTTTAATAAAGTAAAACTTTTAAAAACGATTTTATCACATTCAATTATCTCTGCGAAATCATTTAGGAGGCTGAGAAGTACTCATTTATTCGTAAAGGTAGAGCAGATTGTTCTGTTTATGAGCAGAGATTTTCGGAATCATTTGCAGCTTCAGACTTGGATCTTTATGTAATTTGTTTATTCGATGAATGTTATTGTCCTAACATCCGTTCTATACAAGCATTGTTGTTATTTATTTACTATTAAGGATTCTTCTCCAAAGCAAGGTCAAGAAGTGGATATGAGAAAGCTGGAAGCTTATTTCTCAGAAACAAACATGGACGCAACTGAAAAAGCTCCCGGTTGCACTATTCTAGTGTCTTTCTAAAACAAATACGTTTTTTTTCTAATATGGAAATTTTTACGTATTCAGCTACGAGAAAAAAATCCACAACGTCGGTAACCAACAAAAATGCCACACCTAAATCAAGCAGAACAAAAACACGTGAAACCAAAAAAACCAGTAGAGATCGAAAAAGTAAAAAGAAGAAAATTTCATCACAAGAATTTGAGAAACCCGCTTCGGCATCCAGCAGTAATGTACGTGTTCATAAAGGAATCGGAATCTTTTCATTACTCAAAGGTGAGTCACCATCGATGATTTTCCAGCTGAAAATAATCAGTGAGGAACGAAAAGTTGTAACAATGACAATTATGAGCTTATCATAGAAATGAGATGCATTCTATCACATTTGAGATAAGAATAACTTATTTATTGACTTTATTAAAGAATATTAAATGAATCATTCTACAGGAAAAAGGGATAAAAAGACGTCAGCGAAGCAGTGATTATTGGAATGTGAACAGATGTAAAGCACAGTTTCTTACAATGTAATAGAATGTCAGATAGTGAAGAAATAAATAAGAAAGAAATCAGAACAAAAATATTACACAATAAACAAACAACACTTCATCGCTTGTTCACTACAATCAATAATCCTCAGTACTTCTGGTTGATAATGAAGAAAGTGTTGTGAATGTCGATAAGACGACGTCGATTCTAAACCACATAACTAGAATACTCGAAAAAGTGTAAGACGTACTACTCTTCGATAATGCGTGTTACTTTCATCCAGTAGAACGGGTCCGCCTTCAATTTCTGAGTAATATAATCATCTGTTCACTACCATCGACTCATTGGTTCCTACATTGACAATCGGCGATAGGGTTTATTGACTGAGTGTTGTAAATGTTCGTAATCATTCGATTTATACTCTACCTCCTCAACTTTATGAAAAGTAATTATAAATTTGATGACAATAAGATCAAAGATAATATCCGCAATTCTTTGAGCTTGTTTGCTCCAATGTTAGACCTAAAAATCGTTCAGGAAACGCATTTGGTCCAATATTGAAATGAGTGAAGAGGATAATGGACAGCTTAAATTGTTGTGTTGAGAGGATGCTTAAATGAAATCACTGATTGATCAGTTTTTCAATAATTCTGAATATTGGGGCATGTAAATGAAATTAGGTTGGTAAACAATTGAACGAAGGCTAAAGGAGGAAAGAAAAACTTTATAGCCACTGAAAGACGAAAGGTAAACAGGTGGATCAATTTTTTCCTCAGCCAGTTGAGTGACCTGCGATAAGTTCGTTCTCAGTTCTTATAGTTCTTATTCTTTCTTGTCAGTTCGTCGAAAACGTTATCTTATAGCATACTGTGATGTATGTTTCTTTTCTTTATATCTTTTACAAGGATAAATCTGCTTTGATGATAGTGATAATGATGATAGTAGTATTCTAATCATCAGACGGAACTAAGGGACGGGGGATTCATGTGGGATGTGCACTCCAGGGAGTCGTACCGACTTGATCACTTTCCGTTCGTTTCCAAACATCAGTAGGGCAAAAATCTTCGAACTATAGTTGAACATGTGGAAGAAATCACATCAACCGAAATCAGCATTGAAATCATGCACGACGTACTTTTTATCCCTCTCAGTGCGTTTGTATTTGTATGAAATGTCTAGTGAGTCTATCGAGATTTAGCGAGTCTATCGAGATTACGGTAAATGCTGATTACGTATGTATTTTGTTTTGAAGACGAGCACTGTTTCAGATGTAAATGTTCTCCATTCGTTGAAAACGTGAACGGTATTCGTCTGGATAATATAATCTATTTGAAAGCTTATTTATTGATAGAATAATGTATTTTTCATCATATGATCATCGTTTATTTATTGTAATCGATCTCGAATTAGAGGATAAGCCATTGAAAACGACAGCGATGATATGTGACTATAATTGGAATTGTGTTGACATGAACCGGTTAGGACTATTGTATGGCGTTTACCGAGGCATTCCTATCCTTTTCAGTATTCAACTAACAATTAATCGCGTTTTTCTTACCGTCAAGCATCATTGAAGAAACGAACTCAAGCTTCACTCAATCGTATTTTCTTAGCGTTTGGTATTTCATATGCTAACCTCTTCACAGAGCTATGACGTCATGTTAAATTCCATGTAAAATTGCTCAGTGTCTTATTTTTTCAATATGTTACTTGTTTTCGTGTTATGTGCTGTGATCGGTCACAATTCATGGATTGAAACTCGCCTAATCAAAGCTTGTGATGGCACTCAATTGTATCAGAACCAACGTAAAAACTTTCGTCTTGCTACCTTAAGATGATAGGAGTAGGAAATTCACTATTCCCTCGCACATTTCCTTATCTTGTGAGGTTTTCAATTAGAAAGTTACTCATGCTCATCTCTAGGGGTAACGCCAAAAACACTTGAGTTTATTCATAGAGGGTTGATTGAGTGTTTATGACATGTATGTTGATCTTTTTTTCGAGCTTCTCGCCCTTACTTGGAAACTTCGGTGAGCACGACCATTCTATATGACTTATGACTTACCATATCGTACTCACAATTGAGTCTTAAGACGAATAAGTAGTAAAAGCTGCTTAGCTTCGCACCGCCCATTCTGTGAGGCTAGAAGACGTTTTGTTACCCAAACTCTGTGAAAATCATCTGGTCCAATAGTTAGCGCTTTTTTCAAATTCCATTACATCGGCTTACTGGAGATTTTCGTTCAGATTGATTTGCATTTTGTTTCTAGTGTGCTTTTCATTGAGTTCCTGACACAAGGTTATTTCGAAGGATTGATTTGAGCTAATCACTTTCAAAAAAAGCTAATTTTATTCTTCAAAAGGCTCCGACATTGAGGACGTTATGGATAAATTGATGATTTTTCAACACATTAGATATCATCTACCTTCTCGTCCACTTTTTAAATTGCTTAGATAGTCATTGTGAGTATCAGAGAGAGGCGCAAAATTTTTTGTTGATCAAAGGTTTCTATGAAGACTTAAGTGTGGTATTAGAATCTAGATATCCTCCTATCTCCTTGAGATGAATGCCGTCGGATAAGTCTAGCAAGGTATGCAGCATTAAATTGGTAAAGAGTGATAGCTTTAATTAATTGTAGAGTCTAGACTCTCTCCCTCAATTATAATCCATGCTATGAAGACGAATGAATGACGCATCTCAGAAGGATTCATAGAAGCTCAAGCATTTCTTATCACCTTACGTATCATAGAAAAACTTCAATAGCAAAAAGATATGATCGCTACGGTCACTAAATGACTGAGCTCAGTGTGTGGCAGTGTACGGTGAATTTTTCGGAGATTCAGTGATTTTCATCTGATTCGCTTCCTATGTCGTTTCATGTTCTTCAGCTCTCCTGTACTTCTTCATTATTCAACTATTTATTCGGGTAAGAGCAAAAATATTGCCAACAGCAGATTTACTGAGCCACTATTTCATCGCTGTTGTGAATAGTGTTGCATAATTGACTCTGGTGCTTAACTGTCTTGAGGTGTTTTTGAATATTTCAACATGAATATGTAAATGAATAACAAAAATGTGTATAAATAACTAACTGACGAAGCTTTTACTATATTCAAGATGACACTTGCTCATAGCAATTTACAGATTGTTGCTGATTATATAGTCAAATGACTCTGGATAATTTTACTTCACGGAGTCAGGTGGAAAACCCTTGATTACTAAATAGTCATAACATATGACTTCCTATGAAAGTCTTTAACGAGCTGTTCAAAAAAAACGTGCTTGTAACAGCGACGTTGCGGCGTTCACAAAAATTGGAGCCTCCGTGAGACTCGCATCAGTATCTTACAAATGTCCAATTTAGTGTACTGTATTACAGTACTACCGTGATCCTAATTCTAAGATCACTCATTGTTTCACTTAGTGGATATATTATTAGCGCTACCTCGTTAATGAGCTTGATTGATGAGTCGAGAGTTTCATTACATCTAGTGAAGCTGATCAGTGTGGGACATGAACTCGAACCGCATATATAATCCCTCATGGTGATTTGTTTTTTACCAACTATATTAGGTTATAATGGTCGTACTTTTTGATAATTTATATCCCACAATACGATAACTCATCATAGTTGGTAGAAAAATAAATAAAACGGAAATATATTTGAATTAATGGTATGTCAAATGAGGTTTCTATTTTTCACTCATGTTGAAGAATGTTGATTTTTACATATGGTTCGATTATTTTTCTGTTTTCTACATCTGACAGGTTCATTAAATGAGTTCGATTTTATCATTAACGCTCTACGAAAATATGAATATTTCCCTCGAAAAGAATACAGATGGAGTCAATCCCGAAACATATGGAATACTTTTTGAACTACACAGTTTGAGGAAGTGGACAGAAACTTTGGTGATCTTCTAACTGTTGTAGAATTTCGACGGTTGGTCATTATAACCCGAAGACAGGGTGGAATTCTGAATGTTGTTAGGACGTTTCATACTGAAAAAAAAGTTTCTACAAAAGTTTTCAATGGAAACATGGAGGGATTGGATTCAATGTTTGCTTAGAAGTTTATCATAACCTCATAAACTCAGACATGGAGGTGAATAGGCAGTAAAATGACAAGATATTATCATCATCAATGTTTTCCGATAATGAAAAGCACTTTGTCAGCTTTGATCAGTTGGATGGAAGCTACTAAAAAGGAACGCAGGATACTATTCCTACACTTATGGATGATAACTTTGTTGTTTGATCTACTCATTACTGTAACCTTCCATTTTAGTATAAATACGCACTGACTTCAATCATTCATTCATTCTCGTCGTTCGTTAAATAATTCAATGTTTGATCAGAAAACTTCACTGTTATTCTGAACGTTTCAGTTTGTAGTGTTAGACCGGTTCGTCGTCAATGAAGTGCAACGTTTTTTTTATCGTTGTCAAATTTGTTGTGACAATTGTCCTCCTCGAATATTTGAGTTCAACGTTGTTCGGTAGATTATCACCATTTGGTAGTATTCAATTCGGATAAAAACCAACGACATCGTTGAAAACAAATTCATTCAATCTATATGGACTCCAGAGAACAATCAATGATTTGAAACTTCATAATATAAAATCGGCTTTTTATGTTTCTAAGCATTTTCTCAGCTTATTCATTTTCTAGTGTGATCAATGGATCAAAGATCACTATTGAAACACATTTTAAGACTGCAACTAAAAAACTTATCGGATTTTGCTATATTATTTTTTCCATCATTTGCTGAAAAAAGGTATTCGTGTAATCGAGGAAAACAGTGCTAGAGTGATTGCGAATCACTTGTAGTAGACTTCTGAGTGAGGTTAATGTACTCAAACAAAGGAAGAATTCCTGGCTGTAAAAATTGAATGTGTAAGTTTTGTCGTGATTTTACTGTCAGAATGATAAGGAAAATATTCTCTTGTAAATTATAAATCATAAACAACGAGGCATTGTTTATCTGACCTCAATTTATTTGTAGGGGCACTGTTCAGATGGTGAAGTGGGAAGATGTTGTAGTTAAAGAAATAGGAAAATATTTATAGTCTTCGTTTTTGTGAGTGCATATACCTCACTCAAAATGCCTCAATATCTATAGTCTTCTTTTATATGAGCACGTATACCTCAAGATTGAATTTTTTTTTGAACAGGAAAACAACTGCGGAGATAGAGGAAGATAATTTCTAGTAAAGCAATTTGCTTCTGAAAAGAGTTTTATTGACGAAAAGGATTGTTAATTTACTACGAGTTACTAATGACTCGTTTCCATTTTGTTGGTTCTTGTTTTTACTGCGTTGTCGACTTGTATTTACCTCATTTCTCGTTTTGATGGCATTACTTACCGATCGACGTTGACGATGGAAATTCGTTCTGTTGTTGACATTAACTCGCCCTTGAAGCGATTGCCTACCTCCTGTGGGCTTTCTTATTCTAGTCGTGGGAAAAATATCGATTTTTTTCAGTTCATCTTCACTTTATTTTTGTTTGTTTTCATTTAGTATTATTTTGAAAGGCCTTCTTCTCTCTACCCGTATCCTACTTACCAATTCATGTGTTTTGTGAAAACAACAGCATTTTCTCTTCCTCATTATAGCGATTCGAGAAGATTTATTCAGATGTCTTAGATTTGATAAGGAAACATTCCTCAAAAGTTCCTTTTAATATCGAAGCTTTCCTATTATGCTCATTCGTATTAGGAACGAGCGAGTTACTAGTGAATTCATTGAAGACGATGAATTCTAATAGTAATGGATTTCAAAACTTTCAAAATCGGCTATCCTTCAACCTCGGCATTTGTAAATTGAGCATCTTGACTGTAACCTTGCAGCCTCGAGGTTGGTAAAC
>KN716523.1:48327-67176 GCA_000816705.1 Dictyocaulus viviparus
ATAAGCTTCAGCGTTGATTAATCCCTGTTGCATTATTCGTCCACGTGATGGCGTTCGACGAAATATTTTAGCGGTGATTAAATGCAAGTCGCTTCCATACGTGACTGGGGTTACCATTATCAAGTCAGTAATCAGCCATGATTTATCTTCTAGACCACTTTGATACCAATTGACCAGTCTCGGAAAGCTTACTGGCTTCATTGAGATGATCACGAGGTTGATTAGGGCCCACGTAGCACTGTCACCTCCACCATTGCGCCACATGCTACTCAAATTTCCCTTACCGTATAAAGACATATTGAAGGTCGTAAATCTTCGGCATGAAATAGGAACAAAAAAAAGTCAAAAAATGTTCGTACTTACGAGAATGGAAACGCTTACAACGGAGTAGTTGTTGAGTTAATGCAATCGATAACCATATGAGTATCACATCTGAAGTTGCGCGTATAATTTCTTTCGTTACGTCGCTACCTCAGTTTGGTAACTATTGTTTGGCTGAGCTTTTCATAAGTGCTGCCATCATCGTGTTCATCAACGTCACGACTTCTCTCGTATCCTTCACCAGCTTCTTCTTCTTCAAACTTAACACTGCTCAATAACATCATCTTTAATAACTTTTACATGGTGCTCTTAATATTTCTACGTTTATTATCTATTATTTTTACATCTGCAAACCAATGAGTAAATGATATTCAATTAACTTCCTCTTATGGTTTTTCTGTTACGTCTAATTCAATTCCATTATCATTCACTCAGCAGAGTCTACTGGACGGAAGATTTCTGAACATAAAGTCAGTTTCAAGAGATGATATTTCCTTCGTTAACTCAGAGGAGGTAAGCTATTCGATGAATACGGTAAAATGACTCCGAATAGTAAACACTACTAAGTGATATAATTAGCGATACGAATAAAAGTAATTATTGTAATAGTAACGTTGATAAACGAATGGTAGTAGGTCCGATAGAGGTAACTTTCATCTAGAGGCTTAAGTTATGAGGCTATGAATTCTATAACTAAAAAGTTAAGTTATTTTTCGTATAACGGCAATGGATAGAAAATTTTCGAATGAATTCTTTGAAGTCGTTATGTTGCTTACTTGAAGTACAATTGTGTAATTACGACCATAGGCCGGTTACGAATAATTTTCGTCTTGAAACGGTTACGGTAACAGCTTAACGCCATTTCATAGGTGGTAACTAGTCGGATGTTGAAAACATTTGTTGTCGTCCTCATTGAGGTCAAGAATTCTTTTCGTTTTCCTTAAAATTATTTCGACTATGTGGTGATGGTTTCTAGTTGTCCTACAATAGTCAAACAGTCAATCGTAGCTTATTTGTAATGAATAGACAAATAGAATGAATGTAAACAAAATGTGAGTAATAATTTTTGATCTACTTTAAACATACGTCTAGATATACGTGAAATAAGAATCTTGAAAGGAATTTCTTGAAGATTTACAGGATTTGTGACCGAAAGTTGAGGTGTACTTAACGTTGAGGTCAATCTGACTCCTTTACAAGTGTCGCTTGAAATAAATGAAAGTAGTTTTCTTGACCGTCCGTTCTGATCACCCGTTTATTGTTGTGCTTCAACGACAGGCCGACTAAGCCGGTTACGAATGAAAATTATTGTGATTGATGTTCGTAATATCGTAAACGTCATGAAGCATTTCAAGCAACCAGTTAGTTGTAATTGAAGACAGTCTTTTTTTTTCTCCTATTGGAAAATTTCTGCTTTTTCATCGAACGCATTTGCATTAGTTGATGAACGAAGGAACGAACGAACGAACGAACTACAGTGATGATGAGTTCATTAACTCATTAGAGATCAATCTGTTTTTTCTACCTCAATCACTGTCATTTTTCGCCGATACAGATCTAGTTGTAGACGTACGTCTTCCGGCAGCAGAAATGTTGAACTAACCAAATTACGTTGACCTTGTCGAAGAAAGAAATGGAGTTTAGTTGTTTTTTTTTGAGGTTGTACTTTAGTTCGATCAACAGTAGTGTCATTTTTCTTGTTATTCTAATTGACCACATCAACGGATTCTGTTCTATTCATTTTAAAAATCTATTCATTTCCTTTTTTTTTTCTTCTTTTTTACATTCATAATTTATCATCTTTTTCTTAACCTGTTCATATTTTTGATGTCAAGAAAATTTCTTATAAGCATCAATCATAATTACACTCTCATTCAAGCTTCACCTTTTCCTCGCATTCAAGTTTTTTTTTTCATCTCTTCTTTCAATTCATCATATTCTGCTGAATACCTTTTATGTTTTCTACTAAAGAATCATTTGAAAATTTGATGAGAAAGTTAAAACTTTTTCTTTTTCAAAAAGTGCTCGAACTGTCTTCCCGTTTTTCTGCTTCTCCATACAACCATTTCTTTCTTTCGTTTTCTTATTGACTTCGGATTCAACCTCAATCCAACCTCTTCACCAGTTTCCAATTGTTTTGTCATGAGAGAAACCCAAGAACTAAATTACGTTTGTATGTTTTCAATTCTTAGACAGCTTTGAATAACTTGAAATGTCCAATCTCTACAAAGTCGGCGCTAATAATCTCTGCAAATTGTTATGGTATCAACTCATTGACTCGGAGTGATGAGAGGCTTGACTAGTTTGAATGCGGATTTAAACCGTTTGAGTTTCACTGCTGCAGCTTAACGCTATCTCTTCTCGCTTTAATATGGATGGTATTGTAAGTACTAATTTTCCACGTAGCACAACGTAGTGAAATCAATTTTAATGCTATAAAAATTTCAGTATTGAATTGATTAAGGGGTTTTCCTACTTCCTATTAAAGCTAATAGTAAATCACTATTGCGTTTTTCTCAAAAATGAGTTTGCCATTTCCCTACTTTAGAGGTGAGGTATTCTAGAAGAACTCCTCTGAAAGTTACTGTAGAGTCTTCAGACCTACTTCTATTGTTCCGATTTGTCAAGCTGTTGTCACAACGCTTGACGACGGTTTTCTTAGTCCTTCACTTCCATTGCTGTACTGTTTACTAGTAGAACATTTATGTTGTTTTTAACTCAAAAGCAGCGTTATCATCCGGTCGCGACGGCAAATTGATGTCGAATCACTTTGTCGTCGTCGTTTTCGTCTTCATCATACTATCAATATAGGTTTATGGTGATCCGAATGCGTATCTCTTTCTCTCTGCTTAAGTCTATATGAATAATGAGGTTAGTGCTATGAGGAGTTATAGTAAAATAGAATAGAAGATCAGATTAGATGATAGAAAAATACTCTGTGTAGTATTCATATATGCATAAACAAAGTCATATCTTTTGTTACCTCAGTTCAACAAATTTTGATGCTAAGAGGAAAATGAAGGATATCGATGATCGCTTTCTCAACGATGAGGTTCTATGCTGGATCATGAAGAATCCAACAAAAAACGTTTTAAACGATTACAATCCGAGTGAAGAAACAGTTAGAGCTTTTCATAGACATTTTGATAACGGAGTATCAACGATGAAAAGCTTCGTATTCGATAAATTGGGTGGCTTCTTCTTTATCCCACGAACGAATCCATTAACGATTTCATTAGGTATAAGGAGGAATAGAAAAACTGATGACCGCATTTCGATCTATCCAAATCGTTTCGTTAATTCATAAGAAGGAATATTATTAATGCTAAGTTGTATTATCCAAAATATTTTAAATTATCTATTTTTTCCTGTAGATCATAATTAAAATTCAAATACAATCACTCATTCTTCTAGCATTGACTTCTGATTTTTCAATGTTGCTAATAAGATCAGCGCCCTGCTGCTTAGTTTAAGCTTCCCTCCAACCCTTGAGGTCAGTGTTCTCATTGTGACTAGCATGAAGTTGTTATGAATAGTTACAAAAACATAATTTTAATTTAAAATTACACTTTTTTATCTACGATAGAAAACTGTAAATTACCTAAGCTAGTCAGTCAAGTCGAGTGACCAGAGGGGCAGCAGGAGGCTGCAGCAAGCGGTAGCATTAAGGCAAAGTACACTGCTTCCGTCCCTTTGAGGCGATTGTTTTATGACCTAGTATAACCTAGGAGCTTAAGCATCATACGTCTAGTAGGAGGTAAAAGCATGGTTGTCTATAGTCAATATGTTAACTATTGGCGTTCAAACACCATGAAGTGAGGAAGAAAAGATATTCTGACGCATCGTCACAGTTTCATTACTCCAATACTTACGCCTTTCGATTGAAAGAAGCTTTATATTTCATGCCATAGTTTGTTTCAGCTTCCTCCTTTTATCATTTTATCAAAATTGGATACACATGTATTTTCTAATATTAATCAATCGGAGGAAGATTTCACTCGTTATTCTCTCAACTCGTTGTCATTCAAATTTCATTGAACTCACCAAGTTCATTCATCTGCTTTCAGTAGAACTCATCAATTAATAATTGAAAAAAGTCACCATTTGAATATTATGTTTATCGATTTTTATCTTCATTTTGTTCAATTTTGTTTTTCTTTGAGTTACTTTCTTGAGAAATGCAATAATTTTGACGATATTCGATAGTGTTGCTTGTTTTTTTTCTTCTTATCTGTTTAAAATTACAGTAATTCTGGTTTCAAAGCTTCTGGTAAAAATAATGCATAATGATTTTTTTTGCGTTTTGTTTATGTTTGATGGTTGTCGTTGCGGTTCAGACGTCATAACACTCATCGTATTGCAGAATCCCTCAAGAAGCAGAACATCACAGGCGAAAAATTATAGGCACGAAAGCGATTCCAATAGCTTTCATACTGATTGATTTTTATCCTTCATAAACTATGCGTAGCTGTAATGATATGATAAATTGCACGTGAGTTAGTAAAGCCTGGAGCGTGAAACCTCTAGTAGGTGTCGAACTCGTGCTTAGCAGACTTCCGATCTGGTGTCATTACTAGCTGCACCACTGAGATCCTTATTATATAAACACTTGATTTTTCTCTAATCGTTTTTTTTTTTGTTTTCGGAATCATTTTTTTTTAAGAAGCACAATTTGAAACTTTTAAAACTTTCTTTTCCACTATTTCTTGCCCACTATCCTCTCCCTCTGTGTGTGTGTGTGTGCTGAATAATCACTCGTCATTATGGAAGTCTTCTAACTGCAAGCCATCGTGTTTTGCAAATTGTTTCTCATGCTGCAGATACACTGGTGATCGGTTTGATCCCGTACCTACCATAACCCTTCTGAAAGAATCAACAAGGTTTAAATTGTAGCCTATTCAAACTATGCGGATGGATATGAGAGAGTCCGTCGTGGTAGGACTTTTTCTTCTTTTGTCTTCTTATGAAATTTACGAATGAGCTACACGAGTCATCGAATTATCCTTATAGGTTTCTAAATGAAGCATAAAGCAATTTGCATGAGCGCTTTTTCTTTCGTTTTCATTTGTCGTTCAGCACTACAACGTTTTTTTTATTCTTCTCCGACTCCTTTCTGTGACCGTTTCTTCATAGTGGATAGAAACGCCTCCTCATAGAGAGTATAATGTCTGGAAATTTCAGACAATCACAAACGAAAACGTTGACGTTGGATTTCTGGAAACTGATCATATCACAATCAAATCGTATTGTTTCACCTTGTGATGTTCATAGAAGATTTTTTATTACTTTGTAACTTTATTTTTTTAGAATCTTACAGATTTTCGGTATAGTTTTGGACGTACTAATTTATTCTATTAGTACAATAGACTTTCCTTCTAGCATTTCTTCCAGTTACCACAACTTGTTGAACTTTTTCAGATCGGACACGGAGACGTCGTAAAACGTTATGGTCTAGTAAATTCTGCTCCAGTAAGAAGAATATCTGTCCTTTTTTTTCCTTCATTTCCTACGTTGCTAATATATTACATTGTTTGCGATTGTTATCAGGATCTATTGAGACGACAGTCACTCATCGGAATCGGGTTCGAATTGATTCAATACGAAATTTAGGTTAAGGTTAAAGTGTTAGTAGCTGAACTATTATAGAAGGAATGATAGTAATCAAATGAACGGTGGGTTTCTGTTCAACTTGCTTACAGAAGAAGAATTCCGTCAGATGTGTTAGAATCGTGACAAGAAATCACTCTACCTCATTGAATTCTTATAAGACGTCGTACTGTATTGTCGTGTCGTTTCTCGTCCCATTAAAGTTGTTAGCGAATTGTAAAGATGACGTAGAATAACCTCAGTTCACATTGTCCTCCTAGAATACCCTATGTTCTATTCCCTCTACCACAACCTCAACGTTCCCAAGAAGAACATTCTCGTCTTTTTTTTTCTTCAGACAACTTTCTCTTTTTACGTTTGTTTGTAGCTTTCGTCGATGAGAACGAAATTCCGACAAACTCACTAACTCTACTAACACATTGACCGTATTAATTAACCCACTTTGTTTGACTTACTCTATCTCGTATATCTGAAAATTTTCATTTGTCTGAGTTAAGTACATGAGTACATTTCAGTTGTTTTGAGTGATAATTTCACTCGTTCGTTGATTTCATTGCTGAGGCTGCAAAAATTTATGACCTCTTTTTCCCAAACAATCAATTGAGTGGTCGTCAGAGGGTTTTTTTGCCTCCTTGTAATCAATAGTTTTATAAGCGAATTTTTCGATCCCTTTGAAGCAACTACAACTTTCATCAAATCATCGAACTAGTAGTAATTGAAATTCTATAGTTGTTTGAGTTCTTTTAGAAGACAATTGAAAAAAAAACTCAGAGGGAAAAAACAAATTGAGCAATCAGAAAAAAAGACTTATAAGCTTTTTGAAAGCTTGTGATATTTTCCTTATCATAAAAATAATAACAGTTTATGAATTTCATATTCACATTTGATACTTATCGATCGATACTGTTAAGCGCTTTTTTCTTCCTAATATTCTCATCACTTGATCTACCATTCTAATGCTATTTCTTTAGGTGAAAAAAAATGTATGATATTTTTTTGTTAAGGAAAAAACAAAAAATTCGATATTTGATTTTCTCTTTTAGGCGTAGATGTGATCGAATTGAACTGTACAAAGGTGGACGAGGTCAAGCAAACAGGTGCAAATAACCGTTGACCCTGCCGGTAGTCATTATGCCCTCAAAGAACTCAAAAAGGTATTGACGACGATGGTATACCTACTTATTTGTGCAAGACACTCAAATTATACCCAGTTCATTTATATGTTTTTCGCTATTGTTTCTTTTTTTTGTTTTTCTTAACTCTTCTTTACAGCTTTTCCCTCACTTTTTTGATACTACTTGATATACGATTTATTACCAGTCTAGGGCTTAAAGAACTATCTCAACCTTAAAGTGATAATTGATCGAATTCTGAGGTAATACATTGCATATCGAAACCTACAGTAATTCCCTCTCTCCCTCGGATTATGACTTCTTAGAAATTCGTCTATGCGGTTAATAGGTAATGTTTCGGTAGCTGAACAATCGAAAGCATTCCTATTAAACGTTACTGTTTTCCACAAAATTTGCAACAAAATTTCTTTGAACGGAATGAATAATGCCGTTAGGTATACGGTGGAGTGGAAAAAATGAAACCTGCTCCAATTTAACGATGAAATACAAAAGAAATCAGATCAAAAGATTCCGCAAATGATTGTACTCAATTGTTACTCGTTCAGTTGATAATGATAATCGTTCAGTTCTGCATTGGTTCTTCATTAATTTCAGACGACTTCGAGTTCTTTCTGTTCGTTTTCTCGTCACTTGTTGATGTCGCTGTCCTTGTTCGTCATCATGAAAGACTGAGAGTCGTTCTTCAGATGAAGTGAGGACAACATCTTTGTATAGAATGAGAGAATCTGGAAAAAAATCGATATGCATAATTTGTTCACACAACTTGAACGTATTGATTTCATTCTTCATTCATCTGTAACGGAATTCAGATATATAAAGTAATTTTTTCAAAATAACAAAGTACTTTGTGTTGTAGAGAACTGTTGAAAATTTTGTAAGCCTCTTCGAATTTTTTACAAGAATTCCAAGTAATGTAAATCATATTTTTTTCAATTAGCTAAATTTTTCATACATTTTTCTTTCGCTAATAAATTCATACCATTTCATATTCACTCAATAACTCATCAATTGTTCCTCAACAGTGCTAAAAAAAAATGAGTTTATAAAGTCGGAGATATAACATACTTGTCCGGATTGAGGTTTTAATGAGGAAAAATCGATGATCAATCCGGGACCGTGTATTCTTTCGTCTCGGCTGCGATGGCGCCTCGTAGATGACGTCGTTTTTATGCCGTCTCGGACGTCGCAGCGGTTCATTTTCGTCCTTCTAATTGTTCACCATCAACGACATCTATTGTATGTTTGACATGTTTTTACTTTTTTTTAAGGTCTCAGTGTTGTTTTGTGTACAATCACCATCGCAACATTTATGCCAGATGTCCGAGAGTTGTCGGAATAACTTGTCGTCCACCTGCAAAAAAATCTCAGCAACACGTTTTTGAGGAACACGAACTCAAAATATCTTTTTGAGGGATGTTTGGGTTACTCATTATGCTTTTATGCGTTCTGTAATATTTGTTTCAGTGAATTCTTTTCTCAGCTTTTTTAAAGTATTAAGAATACTAGATTCATTTTATCATTAACCAATCTCTTCACTTGCAAAGTACCGGGATAAAATAATAACATTAATAATAATAATAATAAATATTAATAATAATATTGTTCCATTACAAAAGATTTCTTTTATTCGAAATAAGAAGCATTGTTGAGTTTCCTCATATTTTCAGTGTTAGTCGGAACCCTTTGTCATCAACCCGTAGGAATCGTTATCAAACTCTTAAACTGAAATAATGAGAAAAATGAGGCTATTGAGTAAAAATTGCTTAATACGAATAGCTTAAGGCACGATGTACCCTCAAACTCACTTAACATTCTTTTTGACATAATATTTTAGTTTTTGTATTTCGTATTTGATTGAGTTTTGAAATATATTCACATGTTTAAGTACTTATCTGATCATATTGAGCACTATATTGCTCAAGAATTACTTCCCTCATGAATACATTGTACCTCGATTATTTGAATACTAATGAACATTAGGAGAATTGACAGTATTTTCGAAACCTTTCATCTTTGTTGATCGGCTCTGTTCATAGTTTTAAAGCATTCGATTTGCTTGTAGTGGATGGCGTTCATTTTACAGTATCCCTCATTTTGATGATGTTAGCGAATTGTTCCTCAATGTTTCGATCCAAACTGTCCTTTTCGTTCACAGTTGCATTTCTTTCCAACGATCGAACAAAGTTTCCGTTCGCTCCAATTCCTTTTATTGTCGTCGAAGACGGAGCACTTTGTCTCCAATTCAATCGACTACTGTATTCTTTTTTTCTCCAGAACGAATTTATGTGGTGAGAATTTTTATAATTTTTAACTTTTAAACTGCAGCTGAGTGAATTTCCCGTTTCGGACACACTGCATTGTTACTTTCTTTGAATATTTAGTTAAGCTAAGTAAACGGGTATCAGGAATATCACTCAGATATACATTGCTTACCTCAAGCCTTATGAACTCAATTGAATTGGGAATTAAAAATTGAATTGAGAGAAAAGTATGAAAAAAGTATGCTTGGTTTTATCGTCAATGCAGGAGAATCCATCAACGATATGCTTAGTCTGGTCATCTGAAAGCCATTGATTTTATGTTAATTGAGACTCAATTGGGTGCTTCAACACGGAACCTTTTAAATTTCAGAGCATTATTACAGAAGAGTGATCACTTAGACTTTCTCCGAGCGTTGTCGGACTTTCCAGTTTCGTTATGAGTTTCGTTAAGTGAAAAGCCAGAATTTTTCGTTTCTCACCATTATAACTTCATTCGAACTCAATCGTTTCAGTGAAGTTTTTTTTCCGTACCGGAACAACGAATTGCTCGACGATGCGTATTACGAGCTGTTGTCGACGTTGTCGTTGTCGTCATCGTAATCGTTCGTCTTCAAAATTATCGTTATGAATAATCTGACGAGAATCACCTGTTTACAGCTATCCGGTTTCCATTAAGGATTTTAGATGTAGAAGCCATTATTCTGGAAAATATTATTGTCAATATGTTCGAGTATTAAGACGAAAATTAAGTTTCGTTTACAAAATAACTTCTTCGGCATATGAAATGTTAAGAAAATAGACGTGATCAAAGATCATCTTATCACTAAACATTTTAATAATCATACCAATAATACTAATCATACGATCAATAATCTTTTAAGTTGCAATGTTAATTATTCACTATGGAATGAGCTTATCCATTCGTCCTTAAGGTGATGGATGTCGTTGAGGTGATCAAATACGATTTTGCTCTGTACAGTATTGACCTTCTATCAGATTAGTTTTTCTTGTACTTACCTTTAGACGTTTCTGATGTCAATCAGAAATAGTAGAATGGCTAGCGTTTGATCTCTCAGTGCAAGCTATAACCATTGTGCACCAGTTTGAGGTTGTGTATCATCAGAGCAGCACCTCTTACGACTATGTTACAATCCCCTCTCTATTGAGGTATGTACAATATGATGCATTAATGAAATCATCGTTCGTTCTTATCGAGTGTCTTTGATCGCTAGTTGCCTTCACTCATTTGACGGATGTGGAGGACATCGTTTTTTAGTGACGTCTATTGATGATTTTATTGCTTTTCAGAAAGACCGGAGCTGAAAGCGAGCTGTTCTGACTTTTTTTTGTGTATGAAATTGTTTTTGATTTGTCGACAGTTAGTACAACGTTTCTATAGTAACATCATTTCATAGAAGTAGGTCAAAAGTGCTTTACATCAGTTTTCAATCATCTGATTGTTGATCCTTCTGTCAGGATCGATACGTATAAATAAATTATATGACCTAAACTTATTTACAAATGCAAAAATATTATAGTCACTTTAATACATCAGTGATAGGATTATTAGTAATGATAGACTATTATGAGTTATGCTATTGCAGTTATGATAGACACTGCGTACAGCTTAAACCTAACCTCATTCCATACGAGTATGTGACTGTCTCTCTGCTTCTACTGCGTATGTAAGCATAGTGATTCTTTTATTTTTTCAACATAAAAGCTTTTCTATTACTGTACTTTATACCTCAATCATTAGCCAACCCATCTTTATAATTCGTAAGGTTTTGCTTCTAACTGTATCGACGTCGGCTTGTCAGATTAACAACTTCATCATCCTTCATTTTGATCTGAGTCAAACTCTCACACCATGAATCTATTCGATTGAAGAATTTACATACGGCTTTTCGATAGTGATTTAAATATGTGAAGACTTTATTGCGATAAATCAACACAATATTTGAACTATTATGCTTTGGTTGAAAAAGAAATTTCATTGTTAGTTGAAAATCATATTCGGGAATTTTTGATTAGTATAATTTTCCTCTCCTCAGAAATGATTAACAATATAAAATTATTTTAAAAGACGTCATTTAAGTACTTCTTTATGCCTTAGGTTACATTTTTATAGAAACTTCTGAACCGATTTAATTAATACAGTAGTACTTACTGATAATGCTTATGATGATCACTGAGCACAACTGTAGAAGGGCCTGTGGAGAATGCTCGTGCCATGCCACTCATGTCCTGATCTGTGCCTAACAAAACGGTCACTTTTTGCCTCAGATCGGTCAATAAGTACCACAATAATATGGGAGTATAAGTAACACTGACTTGGTCATCTTAACGCAATAAGATAGCCGCTCGCAGTCACTCACAACCTCCGTGAGATCTCATAAAAACTAAGTCGTGCCGCATTTTTACAAGATGCTAGTCTAAATCGACCTCAATCTTGTATCTTAATATTGATTAGTGATCAAGAGGCAAGTGAGGATTAGATCACAAAGAAAGTGAAGAATTCTAGAAGAAAAGTAAAAGTTTAGAAAAAGAAAGAAAGTAGATATTTTTATCAACATTATTTGTACTGCTTGTGCAGAAAATAACATTATTTTGATATGATGCCATGCCAATATCGGCACACCGAATCGTTTCCGTTAACGGGCAGGTGCTTCATAAGACATCCACTCAGGATAATTGAAGCACTGAAAATGGTGGTAGGGCGAGGACGAGGGTCTCAGTAGTGCGATCGGCAGTGCTTTTATAAGACATCCACGTATAATAAATGAAGCATTAAGAATGGTGGTAGGGCGAGTGCGAGGGCCTTGATAGTTCGATTGGTTAGCATAACAGACCGAACATACATAGATGTAGGTTCGAGTCAAGGTTGAAGCTCTACGTTTTACGATTTAATCAGCTTTGATGGCAATAATAGAACAAAGTCAAGCAGTAGAAGTCAAGTCAGGAAGCAGTAGAAGTAAGTCACCAGGTCAAGTCAAACCTATCACAGTCAATAGAAATGAAATAAAAATGGCTTTGAGATATTTTTCGAATTCATGTAACATTTAAGCTGCGGAAAAGTTTCAAGAAGAAAATAAGAAGCGGAAAACATCTACGATAACATTTTTCTTAGTATAAATTTTTTCCTGTCTCGATGTTTTTTTTCAGGTTTCTTTTCTTTCTATTTTTACGTTTAAAATTACCGAAGCGATGCCGTTTCTGAACGGACTGTTTACCCTTCGTGACCCATTCGCAGCTTCTTCACGAATTCATACAAGCTTTTTCCTCATCAAAACGATCATTTAATCCGCATGTAAACGTCATTGCTGGCTTCTATTTCTAAGGTAAATTATCAAACTGGCTTTTTGTTTTATTTCACTCTAACATCACTCATGTGTAACACTCAACGTCCTCCCATTCATAAATTGATATCATTCAGAGCGTGCTAATTAAATAATTCAGAATGTATTTGTAACGTATAAAAATTCGTGTGTGTTCAAATATAGTTTGATCTTTGATCTCGTAAACGTTAGAAAGTTCTGTGATGACGTTATACTGTAAGCAGTTATAATTATAAAGCATAAGGTTATTACCTTCATAAAGGCGATAAATTTTCCAAATTTGCATAAAGCTGATAGAAATTAATTGCCTTAGAAACGAGGATAAAGTGATATGTGAAGAATCGTTCACTCATTGGATTTTCTATTGGTCACTCATCTAACTGAAATGAGGAAAAATTTATCGATAAGTTTCATGTGTCAGCAATAATGTCAAAGTACTCAAACAACTCGATGTATTGATTCGTATCGAAGTTCTATTGATTTTTCATTTCTTATTTGTATAACGGAAATTCGAACTAGCTTTGTTAAACGGAAATCAAAGTTCATATGTAGTGTGTTGAGGAGGAAGTTTGTTGAGAAAAAATACAACATATACACACTATTGACAACTTGCCTCAGGCTATGAAGAGAGCAATTCAGCTGAAACGTTAGCCTATGTTCGTATTGTATTGCTCGTTTCAATAAAACGCTACATACCAACCTCAAACATCGTTTGAAAAAACCGCTAACAGCATAAATTATTCAAAAAATGCCGAGTTTAAAGGACGAGCCGATGTTCGAAGAAGGTCAAACTACGATTTATGCAATCTTGTTGCCTCGAAACTGAGATACTGTAGTGCGAAATTTGTTCGCTTGTGAGGATTCTACCTCGAGCATGAAACTTTTGAAACGTTGAGGTTTTTTTTTCTCTTGGAATCATTCTTTTCTACTGAATCCTCTTTTCACATATCCATTAATATAGACGAAATCTTAATCGGTAATGGTTTTCTTTTTTATTACAAATGAATTTTTATAAAACAATAGACTTTTTTTTTTTAATTGGAGAGAAATCTCCTCACTTTGATATTTTGCTAATCTAGTCGTTTAGGATTTATAATTTGTAAATATACCAAATATATTCAAATGATTTACCTCGTTATCATGTCGTAGTTTGAAATTTATTCAAACTGAGTTTGATGACCTCAAGTCTATTTTTGATCACCAATTTAAAATATCACGCTGTGGTCGTTTACAAATGGATACGGTAGCCTCATTGAGGACGTTTTTTTGCAATAGTTTCATTCATGCTAAATTTATGATGAAACGATTAAGCTATAAAAATAAATATGAATGATTTTTTGTTAATTTTTTTAATAGCTATATTTTTTATACTATTAAATTTTCATGTCGCTTCAATTCTCATGATTTCCCTCATTAAAAACTTTTTGATAGCAAAAAAAAGCTCTGTTGATAATTTCCTATGTGACGTCACTTAAGCATAAGAAAAAATTGTTCGTAGTTTTTATAGTATTTTCATTTATTTTTCATTAAATATGGCAGATCATAATGGTGTTCTTACATCCCTAATAATGCTGAGTTAGTTGAAAATCTTGGAACCTGAGGGCAGAACCTCCGCCAACGAGATTCCACCTAATCCGTAGTAATCCGTAATGCTTTGAATTTTTTTTTTTGGCTTCTCCCTAATAAATCTATTCATTGGTGGTACACGCGATGAGTGAAAACAAAGTGAAAGCCGGACTTTTCTATGAGGACATGTTACTTTATTGAGGTATGTGTAGCTTTCTAGCAACCTTGGCCAATGAATAGCGGCCGACTTGGCAAACATCATCGTGCAAGGAATTCGACGACGTTCTTGTAGACGTTGAAGTACCCCTGTGGCGATTGCCTCACAATCGCTCTAACTCGTCCGGTTTGTCGCTGTTTCTGGCCGTTCGTTCCTTTTTAATATTCAAATTGAACCAGTTCTATAATTAAATTTATCTATACGAAAAATTTCTACAATTATATTCGGCCACGGGTTTTCAATTTTTAGATTCATTGAAAAATTTGCTAAGAATTTCAATTTTATTTGAAGAATTTTCAATTGAACTGTTACCAAACAACCTCGATCACATTGTTACCTCAAATATCCTCATTAGTAGAGATCTAAAAACTCAATTCTCTATTGTTATAATCATAAGAAATAAACTATTTACGCATATTTTTATTTAGCAAATATTAAAAAATTCGATTCGAAAAAAAAAATTCTCGTTCTATATGTACGTATAGAAATTTAATTCGATGAAAATTTTTCAAATAATATCATTTCCTCAAAACTTATCGCTTTTTGAGGTTTCATACGTCATTGTGTTGACGTCATTTTGTTGACATCATAATTAACTCATCCCTTATTTTTTTTCTATTGAATCAAAATAATAACTGATGTGAAAATCACCAGAAAACAGTCGATGAACTTCTGGAGCCCATTTCTTTTTTGGCTGCGTGTTAAGCTTGAACGTCGTAGCTTTTTCTCTTCACTTTTTATTTGCTTTATTATTGTTTTTATGCATTTTTATGCCTCATTATCGATTTTTTTTCTGATTATACAAATTATTTTCGATATTTAGCGTGGTAATTTTCTCTACTGCAATTATAAAATCATTAAGTTTTTTACATTACTTAAATTGTTTATGTGTTGAGAAAATTTTCAAACGTAAACAATTTTATCGTAGAGGTTTATTTTTTCTTTTTGTTGCAAAATAAACCAGTTTTTTTTATAATCGTTGATCATTTTTTTTTCATTCATAGCGCCAATCGTAAAACTTTAATAATTCGTTATGATCAGATAACGATCGCCTTTAAGATTTTTATCATCAAAGTCGCAAATGAGTTCAGATTTCTGTCAAGGTCTGATTGATTCCATCTAACAAACAACGACAGCGATGCTTTCATCAGAATTCAGATGAAGCTTCTTCTCGTTACGATTCGCTGTGAGGTCAATGGAGTGAAGACTGCTACCAGAAGCTCTGAGTATTTCTTTCTAACTAAGAAGAGCTTGTCTCAATATTCTACTTTCAAATGTTACCTCAGTGTCAAACGTTGTGTGAAAAACTACGGCGGATTGATTCTTTATGAGGTAAAAACATATTATCTTACCGCATTTTCATTCTTCCTCACTTTCACTTCATTATAATCAAGAGGGAAATTGATGAACTCGATTATTCCTAATGAAATTTAGATACTTCAGAAGAAATATTTTCCAATTTTTAAGCTTTACATTTTCTTACTCATCAATTACTTAAATGAAAACATCTTCTACGTTTATGAGAAAATAATTTTATTACTCTTTTTGTAACATTTTATTGGATTCTTCTTAGATGATCTGGTTTTAAGGACCCTTGCACATCGTTGTGTTTGTTTTAAAAACTTGAAATTTCCTCTTTCCCTCTGAATTAACTCTGAGAGGAAAATACACTCCCCAGAATGCTCAAAAGATTTTAAATCCATTAATTGATCGTCTAGTAATGTTTAATTATTTTAGTTTAAATACTAAAGTATTTAGTATTTGTGGATCTTTGGAAATTCACCTCGACTAGATGAGCTCAAAAAAATTTTCCTCATTTTCTTACAATTTCTATTGCAGCTTAGGCTTACACTTAGAATGAATTGTCTTCAAATTAACATGTTTGTAATTTTGATGGATTTCTTATCGTGAGGATATATATGAAGCTAACTCAAACTCGCCAAAACTCAATGAAAAGTTTTTTTCCGCAGCCTATGCTTGAGGTAAATTCTGTCAAAGACGTTCTGATAAGGAGCGAAAATAAAGCTCATACTACTTGAAAAAGCTAACTAGTTGAAAAGTTTTTCAACTCAGAATAAAAAAAAAAACCAGTGAGAGACAGAAATAGGAGGTTCATGTTGATTAGCACTCGAAGTGTTGGTGTCTAACCAACCAGAAACGATGTGCGTCAAGCTCGTTACCGTATCCCTTCTATTTTTGTAAACAGCTGCTTTATTTACGATTTCTGTTTGTGAATCGTGTGCAGATCACTTCGATTCGTCGTTTTTTTCCCTCATTAGTATTTGCTACTATTTTGGTCGAACGGTAGAGAAACGAAAAGCTGTGTCGAGTCGTTAGCACTATGTCTATCAATTCACTGAAATCTTCTTATCAATGTTTTTTTAGTGAACGAGCCTCTCACAACCGAACCTCATTTCCCATCCATGCAATCAGTACTGATTCATGTAGGTACAGTACAACAATGAACTGTCGATGAGGTCATTTGAGGATGATGAGTAGATGCCTTTCAATTATCTGCACTCTGATCTGATCTATACAATTACAATCATTTATATTGTATAATTTTTTGATCACTTGATTTACATTTAGAAACTCAGAGTTTTGCAAAAGCTCACTTTTCAACATGTTCAACAATATTCTAGTTCCTCAATGAATGAGGTAGATGAAGCGGTTTGAAGCTGAAAAATCGTTCAAGCTGAACATTTATTTCCATTAACCATCGTCATATTTTTACACATTTCAACAAATCGATCGATATTGATTTTTTTTCTCAAATAGTAAAACTCACTTTTTTCATCTTTCTTATTTTAAGGAAATATTGTGTATTAAAAAATTAATTCTATTAACATTTTACAAATATTACCAGTCGTTATTTTTTTCAATGCTCCTTTCTGAATCACTCATTTTTTTTTTGTTTTTGAGGTTTCTAAAAGTCTCTATTTGATAGCTTCTCTCTTCTGAGGTTAAAGAGTGATCGTAAACCAATGTAAAATTTAACGGGGAATATTTTGAGGAGTCTCAAAATGTGTTTTTTGTGTAATTTTCCTTTAAAACCTTATCTACTATCGTAAATTGATTTCTTAGCGCTTCTGTTGGGATAAGATTAAGCTGAAGGTAATTTTATTCAGTATTTTTTGATGTGATTCATTCTGAATTTTATTGAATCGCTTCCGCAGTGATAGCAGGTCATCACAGATCGACTAGTTGATGCCGGAATGGTTTGGAGGACAAGCAAAACTGCCTTGGTCGAGGAACGGTCATCTCGAGTCAATTAAACGCCTCCGCGATATCATCAACGAAACGGAGGCCTAACATTTTCCACGGTGCTTTAATAAACGCCATTACCTTCCTTTATTCTGAAGACTCTTCTTCTTTCTTTCTAGAAGACTTTCTGCTAGTCAATTTTCATTTTCATTCTTTTCTAAAACCTCTCGTTGGATTTCAGTTAACGTTTTTTTTCCTTCTTTTCCTTTTATTCAAATGTATTTATCTGAAAATCCTTCCGTCTCAATCTTTCACATGCTATTTCGTTGATTCACTTCGTTTTTTCTATTCGATCTTAACAACAGAAAGAGGGCAAAACTCAATATTGAACTCAACCAGTGCTTCTTTAGCCAAATTACTCACATAATCTAAGCTTAAATAGTTCGAATATTCTACACGAATAAACTCACTAAGCTTTTTATTCATCACACATTTTCCGATTATCGAACTGATTTCAGATATCGATTCCCTCGTTGAGTTTTTTTATCGAAATGTCTTCTCCGATCAATTCTCTCATATTTGATCGATTGGTTTCAAGCTATTATTTAAATGTATTTATCATTACAAATATTGAACGTATCTGATTTTCATTGTTTCAAATTCTCCTATAAAATTTTGCACCATTCATATTACAAAATTTTACTATTAGAAAAATTCTAAGCAGTTATAAAACTCATTCAATAAGAAGCTAGCCGTTCAACTCTGAGGTAATTTTTGAAACGAGTTGACAATTCAACATGCGGTCAATGATTTTTTTGAGTAAAACCTAGATTCTACCTAATTTATCTGTGCTTTTCGTATTTTTCTTATTCATTATTTATAAATATTTACTCAACAAACTCATTTTTCATCGTTCTATTCGATTTCCTCATCCGTCTTCTTCTAAGCTGTTAAAAAATTCATCATCATTCCGTCCCTCGTTTGAAATCGTCGTTTTTTTTTTCGCTTTCGGCAAAAATTTTTTCAACTAATTTTTATTATTTGTAGAATTTACGATACCGTAACGTCATGTCGATACCGTACGAGCCTCCTCCTGACTACGTAAGTCTTTTTCAATTTGAAAAATAAAAATGTTTTCAGTTGTTTTGTTTCTTTCTTCGTGTTTTTTTTTTTAAACTATTTGTTTTTTTTTTTGAGTCATT
>KN716523.1:70082-82409 GCA_000816705.1 Dictyocaulus viviparus
ATAAATATGTACAAAATCGCATATATATGTTTGTTTACTTTGAAAAAAACCTGTTCTTTAATACTGTATCTCGTAGATGAGTATGAACCTCTTCAATGAGTTTGTGGCTTGACATTTTCGCTATCGCCGTTGTCGTCGTCGTCGTCGTCGTCACGATCGTTTTCGTTGCGTTGTCGTTGTCATTCTAGTTGTCCTTGCTGTTATCGTTAATGAAATGATTTTTCGTTTGTCTGATAATCCCATAATCTTCGTAACGATTTCATGGATTGATTTTCTTCCAACGACGCTCATTCATTATTCTCAATTATGTTCGTGTCTTCGTGATTGTGTCGTTCAGAAACTGTTACAAGCTGATCAATCGATTCATATCAATGTTTTGTTCGTCGTTGATTGAACGATAATCAAATCTTACGGCTAGGACAACAATTTCGAGTGATAAGTTTTCTAGCTAAACGATTTCTATCAGAAACATCGATTCGGACAGAACGTTGTCGACCATCGTGTCGTGTACGACAGTATCGTCTTTACTTACATAATTTCTAAGCTTTAAACAGTTCAATGTTATGCTCAATATACAAAGCAATATTAACTCTGTTCACATAATGAGATTGACATGATGTTATTTCCCTCTCTGTCCTCAATGTAGCTAGATGATTTCCTGCTGAATAGGCTGCTAATATCATTTGAAATACTCGTGTGTATGCTTTTTTTTTTCGTATGAAACCAATCTTTATTTAATGTTACAATTTGTGATGAGAAAGGAAATTTGATGGAAAATTATTGAGGAGGAGAAGTCCTATATAACTCAATATGTAACTCAATGATCGAAATGATAATACAACATTGTGTGCATGTCATCATGGAGTGAATTATCCTTATTGCCCTCATATATTGATTGATTCAAAAAATACTTTCTTTAGAATTTTTTTTTTTGTTGACTTTAGGAAAATTATTGCAAAAGCACGTAACACAATAGTAAAAGCTATGCAGTGTTAAGCCAGAGTCGACACCTAATCTACTGAGATCTGGCATCTGTTTGAGGTATTAGGTAGAAAACACCAACTTGATATAGAATAGTGACCTCAAATTATTCCATAGAGTAGACTCACATTCATTTAGTCACCTCCACGATATGATGATAGACGTGGAATGCGTAAGGCATCCCACTGTGACAGTTTAATGCCGAAGCTTATTTTTTCTCTTGTTTCAGTACTGCTCATTATTTAAGGTCCTACTCACCAAGCCATCAACAATCTTTCATGTATTAGTGATAATATTATGTTTGATATTTTTGCAAAACAAAAATTTCTATTCAATGAAAACCCGAAAAATTTAAGTTATTTCTAAAGAAATTTTCACTGTTTCAATTTGGCATGAAATTCGGTGAGTGACAATAGTAAAGGCTGAGGTAGAGGTAGAAGTAGAGAAATCATGCGGTAAAAAAGAACAATAAATAACAACAAACCTCATTTCAGTCGTTTTACTTTAGTGACTCAGTGACGAATGCTTTTTCACCTTCATGTTGTTCACCTAATTGTTGTTCGACTAAGTTAAGTGCTAGTTGACCTTGAGAGTAAAAACGAAACGCCATCTTAGTAAACTGTTATCGTTATGAGTTTAACAGATAGGGCGTAAAATAGAATACCATCAAATTCAAGGACATTACTCGTATTGTTCTGCTACTGCTTGTACATGTTGGTGTAATATTCACATAACGAAATGATAATCTAACAGAGCTTATCACCCTTAACACTGCTCTGCTTTGATAATTTCTTAGTGTTTTCGTATAAGTGTTCAACTAAAGACACACTCTATAAGGTCATCAAGATTCACCAAGATTCTGAAGCCACTAAAAACATCTACAGCTTGGAATTTATGGATTAGTTGTAATGTTTCACTCAACTAAAGATTATTGACCTAATGATACTGAGTTAAATCCCGCCTGAGGTTCCACGTTTTAGAAGTAACTCAGCATCATTAGGGTAATGAAAATGTTATTATAATTTGTCATAGTCGAAAGAACTTAAGAATACTATGAGGACACTAAAGATAGCTTTTGTTATTTGAATATGATAGAAAAATCAATCATTATTTACTGTTTTATTGTGACATCAAAACAATAAACAACTGGATAACAATGTTGGTAAAAGCTGTTTGATTTACAAATTTTCTCCAACGTCTTCTTAAATAAATTTGTTCACATTCAATTCGATACACAAAATTCATGTCATATTAGAAGCTTTTTGTTTATTCCTCAAAAATTGGAGACTCATTGTTTTTTCCATACAGTTAGTAACACTATTGAAGCCGTTAATATTTTCAAAGCATCATTAATGAATCAAATTTATTTTGAACATATAAAGATCACCCTGTTGTTGAACTACTGCTGGCAACTTGTCGTACATGTCAAAGCAGTACCGTACATTTGAACGAGTTGACCTCACGGTAGTATCCAGCTGCTTTTCCTCTTGTATTCATTCCCTCACTCCTTATCATTATCTGAAAAAACACTTTATCCAAAATGATTTGAAATATTTAGGATGTTTGTTTTGAATCATCAGATAAATATTTATATTAAAGGATATATACACTGTTAACATCTGGTCCAGATGTGTTGTTTTTACGTTGACGATAACTCGGCAATTATGCAGAGTCTAAGCAATACCGTACACCATATTGATTGATTTGATTGATCGTAATGAACACTATCAACTTTTGTCCGTATGTTAATTACCCTCAGTGATATTCAAACTATTTGGATTCTTTCTGAGAGTTCGTTCTGTGCAAGTGACTATCGTCAAGATAAGAAAGTGATTACGGTAATGCGATGAGGGTATTAGTGAAAATTACCGTAAAGCTCTAACTAAACAAAGTCGCGATTGAAATATCGATGAGTTAATCTAGGCAAAAGCTCTAATAACCTCTCTATTAAAGCTTATTTTGTCTGAATACTTTATAGGTGCTATTATTAGAGTAGGCGATTTATTTAACGATAAATTTCAATAAAATTTCTTTACTTCACTCAATTCGCCAATTAAAAAGTTTGAAGAGGTGTCAAATGTTTGTATTTGTCCGAAATACCTCAGCTTCTGCGGAGGACCGTGATTAATTTGAGGAAATTTTAACTTAACACGTATTTTTTTTGAGTAAATGTTAATCTGTTTACTTTATTATTAATAGATAGTCATTTTAATTTGTACTCTAAAATTATTCATCAGATTTCGTTGTACTTTTGTTCTCTCCGAACAATTTTCAATCATCAATCAGCTATTCAACAATTTCAACATGTTGAATACTAAATACCCCTCCTCCCCGTCTCCGTCCAACGATAATCGATTCATCAAATTGTGGATTACCCTCCAGTACTCCTCTTTAGCCTCCAATTAACATATTGACATATATGCTAGCAGTATATAGATTAATTTATTACCGACATAATCATGAAGTTCATCGCCTAAGACTGTGAGGATTTATGATGATTTCATGTTTTTTATCACCTCAAGGCTTTTTCTATCATCAAAAAAAATCAATAGAAGCAGTATACTATGCCATACCAGTAAATATTACGTTAAAATATCACCTGTAAATAATTAATAATAATAATAATAATAATAAGTAATAGTAAGCAATGAATTTAATTACTCATACTATAAGCAAGTGATGGTGACTATAAGAGACTGCAATGACTAATAAAAATTTTATTTTTATTCAAATATTAAGTGCCAATCATTCAATACGAACATTGTGATGTTTCGCTTAAAACATAAGCGCCAAAGGCGATTACGAGTAAGAAAACCAGTTATGATATCTGTTATGAAATATGCCATAATGAAACGGTACTAAAATTATACAGTACGACCGGATTTATAGTAATCATATACGATGAGATGAAAATGACAGTAATGTAGATGAACAACGACGACAACGACGATGACGACGACGACGACGAACAAGAACGTGATGAAAATCACCGATGGAAGTTGGTTTTGATGTCGTTCGTCTACATCTTATACTTTGTGACTGCTTTAGTGAGGATCAACATGAGCTTATGATGATGCACTTTTCTAAACGTCATTATCACTATTTCTAATCATTATTAAAATCATTCAAGCAGCTGTTAACACTATCACTTAAATATCATCTTAATCCCCGTCACTATCGTCACATGTGCTTTACATTTTTTAGAACCTCAAAAATACTTGATACTTCTATAAACAAACAAAACAACGGGAGGTTCGTTAAATGTGAATAAACCATAAGCAACTTGACATCACTATAATTTCATTTTGTTCAGACTATTTTTAGATCAATTCAAACTCAAACATGCTTTTAACAATGATATGGTTTCATATAGTTTCAACGGCGTGGATGGAGGTGCCACAGTGACACACCGGACTCAATCGGTTCGCCGCTGCCCCCATCCCAGGCTTTCCAAGCCTATCATGGCTTTGGGTTCTTTTAAATTCGTACCATAGTGACTAGCACTGACGCAGTTAGAAGTTGTCAACTGAAGTCACGGTATCAACCAGGCTCATATTCAATCACCTCGACGATATCACGTTGAACCCGAATGCGTAGGCGTATCCCGCCACAAGGGATTGATCAACGCAAATCTTATCCCATTTTTTCAACATTTTCAAACCTATTAAAGTTTTGGGTCAGTTTTGATGTTTCCGTATGAAGAATAGAAAACGATAAGTTCTGTCTGTCATCTGATCTTCCTTTTATTACTATTTCTGGTTTTGTTCTTCAACGTACGCCTCTTCTTGACTCTAATCACTCACTTCACACAATGTCTAGCACAAGTTCTTCGTTTTAAACTCATATTCAAGTTACCAAATAGAATTTCACTCCTTAAAGGGAAACCTCACACGTCATCTATGAAAAGCACTACCAAATTCTACAACGAATGCGGTTTTCTCTTCCCAATAATTCTATGAAAATTCGCGAATATTTAATACAGTACCACTAAAAAACATTTTAAAACTTTTTTTTGATACAAATATTCAAATTACTATTTCTCTTGAAACGCACTCATAAAAGATTCTCCAACGTCATCAAAGAAACTTCAAAGAGATTTTGCGTGCTTCTTAAATCGAGCGATAAGAACTCGATGTAACTCAACGTATTGAATGAAGTAACAAATTTTCAATAACCCGTAATGTATGTGTTTGTACGAGTGATTTATTCGGGATGTATGTAACCGTCGGATAGCGTTGAGGAAAGGGGAGGCATTCGAGGCGGGACGAATAGCGCCACGACGAGTGATAATTGTCACAACCAACGTCAACATCAACAACAATAACCACATATGTAACCAGTTCCCATTGTCGGAAAGCAACTGTAAATTCAGGCATTATTCGGCTATGATTTGAGATCTATGTCGTTCTGATATGATTTTATCAATTTTGCATAGTCAACCACTCTATTTACTTCCTCACTTTTCAGCGTAAGAATTTCCTCACTCGTCTTAATATTCATAGAACAAACCCACTATTATTCATTTAGCTTTTTAACTAACAAGTCTATTAAATAGTTTTATGCTCTCTCGACTAAATATCGTCCTTTTGATTTTAGTGTCACTCATTGACCTCTCAATAATGAGGGAAGCAGAAATGCCCTATGATTTCTTCTATTTGAATATGTAATTTTAATGCGAAAATTTCGTTCTTATAATTTGTTAACGAGAGTGATAAATATTATTATTTTATAACGTTTAAATATTGCTGCGTTTTGTTTGTTTTTCATTTTGTTTTGATTTTAACAGAGGGTCGCGCGGGTCTAGTGATATGCAAGTACCCAGGCTCAATTTAGCCCTGGGTAAACAAAACCGCCTTCCATTCCACAGGGGTTGCCAAAATAGGATTAGAATAATCTGGAAGAGTTAACAATACTAATTGACTGGGAGCTAGCCCTCTCTATTCATTTATGCATTTAAAATCTCTTCGAAATATCATGAAGAAAATGAATGCGTGGCGCATCTCTCTCCACTGGTGGATAGCATTGCTTTCCCTCATCCTCATTTTATGAATAAGTCTAATTTGAAGAGCTTTTTCTTTTGTGCTAACGAATGATCTAATTAAGCCTCATCGGTGATTCTATGCAGTTCATCCTCCATATCATCCTTATCTGGATTACCTGGATTCCCGTTGATCATCGACTAAGTCGAGCGGACACCAGCAAAGCTTTCATTTTTCCCTATCGCGCGCGAGAGTAATCCAGTGAGTTCTTCTTGCTCTAGGGATTTGTTGAGCATCATAATCCTTTTCTAGGGCCTTGGTGAAGAGGTCAGACCATTGGGCTGGTAGTGTTCCTGCAGTGCGTTTGAAAACTCAATTTTTTACTCCAAGGATTTTTCCGCAATCATTAGCTCTTTGATTAAATCGTTGTTTTTTTTTCTGGAAACAATTTGATCTTCTATTATTACTTATTTTGTTCTAGACGTCATACAGTGAAAAATCTATTGTACCATTGGTTTTCTGGTATTTCCTAGAATAAGAATGAAATGAAAATTTCAACCTCTTTCCTTATTAGACCTTTCCTCTTCTATGCTTCTAAAAGAGAGTCAAGTCAAAAATGACATTTTGTTGTTGTTATTTATCCGAGAAAAACATGAGAATTTTGTTTACTGCCTTGAGTCTCACATTTTTCACTGATTAACGATAAGCATTATCTGTGTAATTTAATATAGTACTCAGTCAAACTCATTAGACTCAAGACTTACTCAACTGATTTTTAATTGTTGAACTTCACGATATTATAAAATCGCACTATGTTTTCCATTTGAAAATCTACTTCTTAGTATTTTTGAGATATTCTTCCAGAATTACGACTCCAAATAAAAAACGTTTCGCGATGAGTTCAATCCTCAAAAATAAAACATATAAATTTCATCTACAATTGTTTTAATATTTTAATAATATTTTAGTTGTGAAATATTAAATTATGGAAAAAAAATGTGTAAACTATGTTGTTACAATATTTGCCTCATAAAGACAGCAAGGATAAAGCTTATATCGATTGTTTTTTTTTGAGTATTCCTCAAGTTAGCTCACAACCTCTTCCTCAATACATGAGTTGAGTTCTGAACGATATTCGCGAGACTTTTCCTCAACTGCTATTGAAGAAAATGTTCATTGTTCTTTATTTTTGCCCAAGGCGATGGAATTGTTCATATCATTGTAACTTTTATTACCATCAGTTACAAAATTTATATCAAGAGCATTACTCATAATTATAAAGGATTTGAATGTATTCAGAATATGTAGAGAAGTTTTTCTGTAGCGATAAACCTCCTCTAACTATAAAGCTCAGCTTAATCTCCGAAAGTAATCCAAATAGACCGAAATAAAACTAAAGGATACGGTATTTATTATTATTCCTCTTCTAGAAAATTTCAACTTGTTTACCTTCATAGATGACTAGATTTCAAATAAATCGCGATCGTACGATGTGTATTGTTGAAGCGAAGAGCAGAATAATTTGCATAATTTCAATTGAACTAGTTGGTTTGTCGATTTTGTTAAGTGAGCCTTGTTATTATAACTGGATTACGACAGCTTTTTGTTCGTCACATTAACCTTGTCGGATTAGCAATCGAGTTTCAGTTCTTTCCGATCCAAATAAATTATCTAATGTTCCTCATTTTGAGTTATTTTTCTCATAATGATCGGTGTTGTGAGGTAACACGAAAATCAATTATAATATGAAATATACAAGAAATATTATGATGCTAGACACATGATGACACGCCCTCAATTTAGAGTGAAAAACTGCAGCATTGTACATATTGTTCTGGTTCATGAAATGTTCTCAATGAGGTTTTGATAGGAACTCAGTTATCTGTGAGTGCAATCGATTCACAATTAATGCTTTTTTTAAATAGATAACTAATTTGATAGATGTGATTCTCACGGTAGAATATCGATGTTACAACGGTTGCGATTATTTCATACCCCATATATAGAAAAAAAACTCATATATAGTGAGTGATTGATGAGGAAGTGAGGAATGAGGTAAAGCGATATGATAATCACTAACTTATTGCCTAAAGGGTTTTTCTATAAGATGTCTTTGGAGAATTTCAATGAAGGTATTCATGTGGGTCATTACAATTATCAATTGAATTGAGCGTTTTTCATAGAACATTTATTGGATTCTGATTTTATACTATGACGGTGTCCTAGTTCGTTTCATCGTCATTGTGTCGTTAACGACGCCATTTTATTGAAGCACGTCTAGTCTGATTACGTCTGATCTACATTCTGATCTACTTGATTTCATTATTATTGTAGCGCCACATGGTAGTTGTAGTTGAACGCCTTGTTCACTGAGATTCATTAATGAATCTGTCAGTTATTCATTCAGGATGCGTCAGCATTTCCTTAGTAGCTCCATGCTGTTTCTTTAACTAATCAACAGTTTTTTTTTCTGAAGAAAAATTAAAACGAAGCCAAAGCTCTCGTATTCATAACTCTTGCAGCTTTATTTCGTTATCTTTCTTTCAAATGTTCAGCAATTATTGACAGTTCATCGACGCTTCAACATATCCTCATCCCTCGTTATGTAACTCCATAAAAGAGAACAGGTGCTCTTCATCGGAACAACATCACTTGAACAAGTATTTTTTAAGCGATCCGTTGATTCTCACATAAACCAGTTCTGTTGCGGCTTTGCTCTTATCGTGACCAGTTATTTTCTAATTATTGTACCTGATCGAATAACTACCATATTTGACATAATGGTGTGTGTCTGAATCGATTCAGCAGAAGAATGATGATGTTGAATTGGATCGAAGATCACTTTACTTCTGACGAAGAAGATATTGATGAGTATTATGATATAAATTGGAGAACAACACATTGAACAACTTCAGATACTTCATCCGACGTATAGTAGAAAGAAATAAAAACATGCAACCGAAACCATCAGTTCCTTTCAAACTGTGAACATTTCCGCATGATCGATGATGATGACGTCGATTTAGAGCACCGTAACTAAAATTCGAATCTACTTCGGTTGTGTTCATGCAATTACGGATGTTACAACGTAATTTTCGACAACTCATTTCCGATATTTTATGTCTGTTTTGTTCATATGAGTCATATAAACAGCCTACCGTAAATTTCTACGTGTGGTCTGTTACGTTACGTTAGTGTCATCAATTAGTTGGTTTCACCGCCCTTGAACGAGAACATAACAAGGTCCATCGCTCAAAATGCCTAACAAATCCATTAGAATGCTTTTCAAATATCTTCCTTCATGAGAATTCCAGTTATGAATTGTTTGTCCTCCTCGAAATCTTCGCCATGTATTCGTTGTTGAACATCTCCACTCCAAACCACCGTTTCCTCATCTAACAATGTACTTCTTCATCTCAGTTTTTTTGTAGACGTGCTAGTGCATAATGTGGACCAGGTCTTTTTTTTGTTCGCTTCTCAGACCTTAATATTGATCTTTCATAAACAAAAAATCCTCTAAATAGAAGAGAATTCGCGTGATCTTTAAGACGTTGAGGTTGTTCTTCATCGCCATTAATCACTTGCTGACAGAATAGTTGGACTTTTATGTTTTTCTTTATGCTAAATGAGATCACAGCCATACATTTTCATTAGCATCACTCAAAAAATGACGTTTATACAATCAGATATTATGCGGCAACCTCATTTAGCAGTGGTGCGGTGAATCGCATGAGGCTACTACTAAACTGATTCTAGAAATCAAATTTGTACCAATAACACTCTTGCAACTCTCCGGATTAAGTCAAATGCAGGAGGTATTTCAAATGTGAAACCTCTTAGGAATTAATTGACTCTGAGCTTTATCATTTATCTTTACCGTGTTATTGTGAAAAGGAAAAGCTATACATTTATTGGTTCCATGGAAATTTACCGTAATCCAGAAATGGATTTTTCTTTTGAACTAACTTTTAGTTTTCGTAGAATCTGGTGTGATCATAATGATAACTAAGTAGACAAAGTATTTGTGATTGTAAACAAGTATAAATATTTTGTTTGTCTCAAAAGAAAATTCAAAAAACATGTCGCAAGAATCACTCAACAAAATAAACAACATAATAATAAACAAACTACATGTAAGGAAGGAAATCTATTTACGTTAGCAAAATTTGCATAGGCCACATTCATCCAGAAATGTCTCCTTTTTTTCCAGTACTTCATAATTTTATTAGATGAATAGCTAATAGGGAGAGTCACACATAAGCGGATGCGGAGTGAAGTAGCTGGAAGCTTTTGTTAGTTGAAAATAGAAAACACTAAGTAGAAGTAAAGATATTAATTGTAGTTTATCTAATTTGCATATAACGATTTAACAAAGCTTCGATGTTCCAAGAATAAAGTGAGGTACATCCTATCGGATTTCCTCAACGGCTTCCCGAATGCGTTCAGTGGATCAATGCTGATAAGATTACGCAATTCTCTCAAGAAATTAATCGTTTAAGATATCCAGTTTTTGCGAACACCTCATTCACCTCATTCAACTCATCAAATTCACTTTGTAAAACGCATTCATTAGAATTCTCTGTGATTTTAAGACGTTACGTTTCCTTGAACTTGTTTTTTCTTTCCCGACAACTCTCACTTTTTGTCACTCTAATATTCTGAACTATGCCATATTTAATAGAAGTTCCTAGAAATTCGCTCGTGAAAGAAGAAGCTTAATAATTGGAATAGGCATACCATGACGTCATGCATTCATGAAAGTGGACGATCAAAGAAGTTGTACTATTCAGTACAAGTGAAACGTACGATAACAATTGCAGTTGCAACTGTGACCTTCAAAGAATTTTGAATGGTTGATAGAGTGAAGCCAAAAACAAAAATTTCTATTCGACGCAGATAGGATTCCTTTCTGTTTTGTTGTAAATGATAGCGTATCAGTTGATATTCTACGTAGATTTTAACGCATCATTTCACATAAAACGCTATTGTTTTTAATAAACAGTAAACATATCGCGGTATGTCGCTTCGCGGCAAAACGAAACCGCGCGACATTTTTCTTCATCTACGTGAAAATACCTCATTGTTAATTACTGTCGCTCGTATTTCGTTCCATATTTATAGTCATAAGCTAATATTATAATGCTTACAATATTGAACATTTTATAAATTCAAGTGATAGAAAAATTTTTAAAAGCCTATGAGGTATCTGGAAGGGGTGACGTTCAGGCTTTATCTTTACAGCCAAACATAAGGTTGATCTATTCCTCTTGATTTTACGCTATATTTTTTGTTCTTGATACGTGATCTGAGTTTTTTTTTCTGAGGTCATTCCCTTCCGATTTGATTGTATTACTAATATAGCTTAGCATAAGATGGTCATCGTTCATCTGCAGTACTCTTATTTCCATTGATCGTCGTCTGCGTTGATTGAACTCCAATGAAACATCATCTTCACTCTCCGAAAAGAGTCCCGTATTGCCCTCATAGCCGATCTCATGGAAACAAATTTAAGAGAATTGAGAAACACATCTCTACTTATCATCTTCTCGCCCCACACGATTACGGTAACACCCTTTAGAAAGTTTTTTTTAATTGAAAATAAAATGATATTTTTGCTAACAAATTTTTACACCGCTAGTTTTTGTTTCGATATTTCGGAGGTCTACCATAGATGGAGGAGTTATTAAGGTTCAGCTATCTGGAGAAATCATCTAACTTTTTCACAATGAATGCCGAACTTATCGAGAACATTTGTTGGCTGTCTGTTCGCCAACAATTTTTTCTCATCTGAATGGTTTTGGAGAATTTTCAGTTTTTCTTCTGGAGAATGTGTCGATCGATTTCTGGACGATCGACCATAACGAGATCGATCACAGACTGAAAATGCTTGAAGAACTGTCTGGAACGTCGTTTACAATTGCAGGCTAAAAAAGTTCATAGCGTTTCTGGTTGATAGCTGTAACTGAACATGAAGGAGAAAACGGACGAAATTGAACTAGAAGTACTTGTCAAGCACTTCTGATGTCTACAACACATTCAGTGCATTGTTCTTCTTCTATAATATTGATGTCTTTCTAGTATTTTTTATAGGAGTACTTTCAGTTCATGCGAGCAAGCTATCAAGGTCTTTTTCTTCCACGTTCGTACATTATTTTCAGCAGTGATTTTGATTGAAGAAAGTCATTCGTCTAAGTAAGTTTCCTATGCAAAAAATCAGAGTGTTGTCATTAGAAGTTCGTCGACGATCGTTCAGTTCCTAGCGATACGAAAAATGCTCGATGAACTTCATAGTCGTTGTTCTATCGCATTGTCGTCAGCTTGTTGACGTTGCTACGCATCAAACATTATTCGGTTTTTTTTTTTTTTT
>KN716523.1:93962-124622 GCA_000816705.1 Dictyocaulus viviparus
TGACAGTACTGATTTTTTCTATTGACTTCGAGAAAAACAAAAAAAAAATAATTTTGTTTTTTTTTTGTTTTTGTTTTTCTCTGTTCATGTGACTACTGCCTGCGCTCAACCTCATTCCCATCTTCAATAATTTATCAATATTGTTTACGTTTTTTTTGTGTCTATGCATTTTCTTTTTGTTCTCTCATAACACCTTCAATGGAAAAAATCGATAATTGATTTATAAAGCGGGTCAAAAAATGATCAAAAATCACCTTCATTACTACTTTTCTTATTATCAATCAATATTACGGTAATTTTTTAAATCTTTTTCTTATATATTAGTTTTATATAGTTTTAATATGTTTCATATACATAAAAGTATCTGTAGGACTCGAAAACGTTTGTAGATCAATGATGAGTAAGGAATGAGTGATAAATGAGGTATTGAGTTGATGCAAAATTTATTATGGACATTTCATACACTGAACACTTTACGAATCACATACATTTTTGCATCAACTAAATATTCTAACCGTTCGTAGAAGGGCATCGTGTGTAAGCAAATATTTTTTTTTTCCTAAAGATTTCTTAAATCTTCTCCTCAAGCAAGACTGATGTGGTGTGGATTTAATCGTAGATTTTCCTAATCCGTAGTGAGGAAACTGAGTGACGATTGTCATTCTGACTGCATCATTGCTAACCCATTTCACTATACGCCGTACGTCGCCGTAAATTAATCTGACATAAGTAATTGAGGAACATCAACTTCTGATAACACATACGGCATTATCCGACCACATCAAAGCTCTTTTATTTCGTTTGGTTTGAGTTTGATCCAGTACTTCATCATGTTTCAATAGTTATCTTATTCTGTTCACATACTCTTTCAATTGTTCTTAGCTTAATCATGAAGCACAGAGTATAATAACATAAAAAGTTTCAATACTGATCAACCTTCATTCTTGTCAGATGCGTCACGGAGTCTTCATTAGTTTGATGGCGTGAGGATGATTGAGTTCAAGTCTGAGTTATATATTCAGTCTAGAAAATCAGTTTGAATCGTCTTCCCAGATTACTTTGGTGTGACCGAATCAAAAGTCCCAGAATGGCATACGTCTTGGTCTTACTGAAAACGAATTCAACTCACGTGTCACAACAACACCTTTCACCACCACGTTACAAGTACCAGTACCTCATAACATAAAATTCTTAGATTAAGAATATTTCTACTGTTTACTATTTGAGTTAGAATACCTCTGTCATGATTTTGGTTTAAATTGAGTCAGAGTCCTGTCGATCGTTTTAATTCTGCTAGTTTTTCCTTTTATGGTTACAGTAACGTTTCTTTTTTCCTCAAGACGAAGTTGTTTATTGTTCTCCAATGGTTTCTTTTTTTGTGATTAAATTTAATTGGAATCGTCATTTTTTTGATCACACCATTATAACCCCTGAGATTT
This sequence comes from Dictyocaulus viviparus, assembly GCA_000816705.1. Classification (NCBI taxonomy): domain Eukaryota; kingdom Metazoa; phylum Nematoda; class Chromadorea; order Rhabditida; family Metastrongylidae; genus Dictyocaulus; species Dictyocaulus viviparus. The sequence continues at coordinate 95,402 of KN716523.1, forward strand.
TGAGGTGACATCCTTTTCCATGAAGCTTAACGCTATCCTCATGAATCACACGCAATGTCTTGTTTCTAGGAAACAGAACGCTTCAAATAAGGCATTTTTGTGTTTCTGAGTTCTACATAGCATTTTTTCCTCCCATTCTCAAGCTTACAGCTTTAGCAGACGATCATCGTTTTATTGATGAGGTTTGGATTTTACTCAACACGCTGTTATTCTATTCGTATTTTGTTTATGCTTTATGATTTAAAGTAGATGTGCACCATGAATAGTAACTGTTCGTCGCCAACGAGAAGTTTTGCAGTTACAGCTCTGCAGAAAAGTATGAACGCAAAAAAAAACTCGATATATTGTGACGATAATCAAAGAAAAATTACAATTGTTCTATTCCTAACAAATGGTGTTTGCGACGAGGAGCTTTTTCTTCGAACAAAAAGATTGCTAGAAAGCTCCTAAACCAATTGACTCGTTCCTCAATAGTACAGCTATTATCAAGATCGTTTTTGACTAAGTCTCAACCATTTTCTAATATTTCACCTTTTTTATATTTGGTGCTATTCTGTTACTGACGTAGTGGAAAATCTTCAATAGAAGAAGCACAACGCAGTAAGAATCGACCAGGAAAGTTAGAAGAATTAGAAAAATCACAAATGAAATTCACTTGAAAGAATTTATGAGGCTCAGTTGATCTTTGATCTTGTATATTATTCGAAGTGATATCGGTGACGATACTTTGACGATGTTGAAAATTATGTGAGGAATTCATGGAATGATTGAGAAGATATTCTGAGAATCAGATGATTAACACCACATCTGCTTGACGTTTATTGAATTCAATTTCTGAATCGTTTCTCTTATTTTGACAATTCATTGAAGAAATATCTCTAGAAAGAATTCATAGACCATCAAGAATTCAACGAAAGAACTTAACATGCAGCTGTTACATTTCTTAAGAGAACTGGAAAGAAAAGCTGAAGAAAATTTGATTATCCACGATTTGAAACTCAGAGGATTTCAAGCATTTTCTGTGTACTTTTCCGAACAGTGATCAAATTAATAATACGAATGGTATTGGTTCTGATAGTACAATTAGTTCTACAATTATTGTAGTGCATGAAAATTTTCTATTGCTGTAGATGAACTCCGTAGACACAGAAACCAGATTTATGTAATATTTCGAGTTTCAAGCTTCTCAATCGATCCTCAATCCTCGTTCGTAGTTCGTATAGTAGACTTTTCTGATTGAAGTATCGTCATCATTTTTCCTTAGAAAATGAGTACTACTTTCTCATTTCTTCATCTATAGAACAGTAAAATTCTCTTGTCATTCATATTATCCTAAATTGTATATTTATTGAGTGTTTATGAAACCCATTGTTTACTTTTTTAGTCCGTTTTTTTTATGTGGAGGCGATGACGTCACTCATGTGAGTTGATTAGTGTATTGCTTATAAGCTTTAGCTAGTTTCAACAAGGATTTATTGAAATGAATCGTAAGAAAATGAAAAATTAAAGGCAGAAATTTCTTGTTCCTTGAATAGAACTTCCTCACAAGCAGAAATCAACCTCATTTTGGATTTATAGTTTAAGTTAAAGTGTTTTCTACGTGACTTTTGTTGGTTTCAAAGTTCAGACTGATTATGATTTCCAATCAATATCCATCATCTTTTGAATGAAGGAATTCTGAAATCCATTTGATCTTTGAGAAATTGCTTTCTGTAATGTCCGAGAAGCTCTTCCAGCTTTTTGACCTATAACATATCTGCACAATAATTGAAAAAAAAAATGTAATTACGATAGACTAGCCAGTGATTGGTTCTCACTTGAAGCACGATTGAACCTCAGTGTAACTCATTGAACTCTCTCCTAACTCTCTCCTAAAATCGTATTTTTTTTCAAGGAAATTTCCAAGATGCTTATTGAACTCTGGCATTTGCTAATCAACTGACTTTTTTTCTATCAATAAAAACATGACGTTGGTATATAATATTTATTAAGTATAGGATAAAGCTTCGGGTTAATCGCCGTCTTTAGAGCGTAGAAATGTTCAGATAATAAAGTGATTCGATCGATTAAATATCTTTATAATCCTAACAAGAAAAATTCCTCTAATAGAGTTATCGATCGATAGCTCGTAATTGATTACCTCTTTCAATCCGGAAATGAAAAATCAAAAACAAAAGATAAACAAGAAGTAAGCAAGAAAACGTTCGATGAACATCGTCATTTTTTTACGACACTCGAAAGAAATAGTCGCGAATCCGGTTTTATTGGTTGTTTGTTAAAGACATTCATTTTTAAGCTGACCACTAACTACACGAGGACGAGTTTACTGCTGACAGAACTCCATTGAAACAGTCGAATCACATGCTTATATGTATGGCTTTAAATGTGTGTAATACATCTTGAGTATATCTAGACAATCATTGATGCGAATGAGTGAATAGTTTCGACCGCGAACTCCAATCCAGTCACTCAAACTCACTATTTCTTTCGAACTTTACTGCACTGTTTTACGGTAACTAATCATTGCTCGCGTTCAATTGATAGAATCTCATCAGTCGTCGCGGAAGAAAACAAAAAGCACTAGAAGCTAACCAAAAACAAATCTCAATCGTTCATCATCTTCATCTCAACGCTTCTTTGCAGAAATTGCATATCTGGTTTTCCAATCGCTTGTTGCATATCACAGCTGTAACTACTGCTTTAGCTGGAAGCTTTTCCTTAACCGATAGTAAGTGTGAATTTTTTAGTATCAGGACGACAGCCCCGATAATATAAGTACGTATATGTGTGTATGTGTGTGTGTGTGTGTGTGTATGTATGTGTTTCAGTGAGTGAATGAGTGAGTGAGTGAGTATGTAGTCGATTAATTCCACTAGTGGAGGATCAGCTGTGTGCGTCAACAAATCATTTCAGATCACTCCCATACAGATTGTAGTGTAGTTTCAGTTTATCGTTTCAATATGTCATAATCTGAACAGTTTCACAGTTTTCGCTTAGTACATTTATAGTTTTATTCATTCATTGAATTTTTCTTGTCACTCAGTTTTTCCCTCATTTTCTAACATCTGCTTCCAATCAATGATCATTCTGCATTCATTCATATCACTTTCATATTTCTGTTTTCAATTTATATTGTTATCCTATAGTGTTCATTGAGGTATAACTGTGCTGCCTGAAGTAAAATATGAGTGAAACCAAGAGAGGAAATGTTACGCTTCTCATTGTATATTTATATGAGTTTAATGTTCTAGATGTACTCCGAACTGTTTCGGACCATTTTCGTAAAATTTTTTTTTGTTCCAAGAATGTACCTCATAAGTGTTTTTCCTCATTTCATCCTCTCTGAACTGCTTTAGATTAAGACTTTTTTTTGCTTTTTTAGATAGTCTTATTGCTATTTGCTAATATTGAAGTTGATTTTAGGTTGCCGGTATTTACGGTTGTGACGATCAACCTGCGTTACGTCGTTTCACGCGCTATACCCATTCGATGATGGACACACCGGTAGCGACAGCGCCGCCACCTTCGTCAACCGCGTACTCGAGAAGGTCGTTTCGAAAAAAAAAAGAGGATTCAGCATACCATTTCACTTAAAAATCCTTTATAATGAGATCAACATTTTATCGTTAACCTTTATGATTTCATTTCATTAGCGTTTCAGCTCAAAGAAACCCTCGTTCTTCAGCGGAAATTGGACGTTTCGCGATCGAAAACAGACCCGACCAGGAGTGATGATGTCACCTGAGGAAATGAAAAGGTAGTAGAAGATATTATCCTAAGCGGATATTTCTACTTTAATTTTAATTATCAAAGTTAATACAGTAAATGAATCGCATGAGTGGTTCTGTATAAGGTAAATAACTAGATAGATTTGTAGTAGATCAGATGCTGTTAATGTGAAGCTTAATTAATTTTCGAATAAATCATGTTTTCAATGGTAGATTAGATAGTACTTAGCTTCATAACAGATGTCGAAATGTTCGTAACAAATGATACCGTCTAGTGCTTCTTCTTACTTTGCTCTTGAAATTGTTTTTGAAAAATGCTGGACTAAGCATTCAATTAAGAGATGATCGTCCTGTAAGCATGAACTTGTCGGAGTCGCGCAGCGGACGTAGCAAAAGTGAAACAGCTGTACCACGTCAATGCGACATAAGAGTACCGATAAAAATCCAGAGATCTGTCGATGAAGAAACGAAAAGTGCTAGACAAACAATATCCGAGTCAACAGCTGTCTATACAAGTTTGTTCAATATTTTAAGGCTCATTTTTTTCTTTCAAGATTGCATACACTGCAACAAGAAAATGAGTGAGTCAAATTACTGGAAGCCTTTATTTTTATCAGAGAGTTTTTATCTTACATGAATGTTGTTAATGATAAATTCTACCAGCGATTATTCCATTGAATGAAACGAATAGAATGCTAAAATATTGTTCTGTTTTTATTCCGCATAAACAGATTTTTCAATATAAACAAGAAAAAATTTGAATTGTATCAAGCATTTCTTCGTTTCAATGGCGCAGTGGTGGAGGTGCCACAGTGATACGCAGACCCGAACAGGTTTGTGGCAGTCCAGAGCTAGCAAGTCCACTGTACCTCCAACGTCCGTACGTTACTACCAGAGAGATCTGTGTAGGATAAACAACACTGATTTGGGGAAGAGAGACTAACATGAGCTACTGTATAGACCAGGTTCATAGTCAACCAGCTCCACGATATCACATCAAACATGAATGCCAAGGGGCATCGTGCAACAAAGATCGATAAATGCTGAAGCTTATCTGACCTCGACATATTTTTTCATCGTTTCGGCACGAGTTTATTGAAGTTGCGCGAAAAATGAGTGAAAAACAGTTACCATACACGACGTCCTAACTGTACTCAATTATGTTATTTATGACTTCTTGTGAGGATAAAGCACTAAGTAGTGATTTAAATGTCGGTTGTCAAATTTGAAAAGAAAAAATAACGGCTTAAATGATCAAGTTTGAGGTGATCAAGAAAAAAATGATGATTTTGAATGATTAAAAATTTTAAGTTATACTTTTTTAGCAAATGTTACTGTCGACGACTCAGCTACAGTACTGCGACAGAAAAGGGAGCAGAACACTGAGGCGAACAACAATCGTCACAGTTATATATCTAAGTAAAAAACGATATTATATTATTCATTTTACTCTATTCCTTAATTTTTTGTAATTTGAATATCTCTGCTTTGATTTTCCCTCATATAATGCTCTTAATTGAGTAAGAAGAATTTTGCGCATCGACATTTAAAGCTGCCTATAAAAAACGAACACATTTTTACTAAAAGTATCCTTGAATAGAAAACTCATTTACCCTCAAATCTACTTGGCTTGATAGTTGCTGTTCATTCATTCATTATTATTTTTTATAAGAAACTTCTAAATTACACCGAATTAATTTTAAGTAATCAACTACGAAAAAGCTGTCCTGATCTCGAAATCGCCTCAGCGTTGTCTCAGCCTGAAAAGCCTGTACAACGACGTCGTAACCGCCGAGCTAAAGAGAAAGCCAAAGAAGCATGCTGGAAGCGAAAGCCGGTCGAGGTGAGTAGAGATTAAGAAATTTTTTTCCGAACCTAATGAGGACTATTCCTTATTGAGTTTTCTAAAGGATATTGTCGTGATTAGTGCTTCAACATGATGTTGTTATACATTTTATAATTTATTAACTCACTCATTTTTGACTCGAAATTAAATGTAGGGTATTGTAACGCCTTTTGTACGGTGACGCTTTGATTAAAGCGTTATGAAAGAAAAATTAGAAACACATAGAATTCATTCATAAATCTTATCATATTCACTAATTATGTTGGTTCAAGAATTTTCATTTTCAATTTTTCATCTTATTTTTATATCTGGTAGTCATTCTGTGACACTTTGGAAAAAGGAGTTCGAGGTTTCAAATTGATCGAATATGGAAAATATTCGAGGTAGAAGTACTGCAATAGAGTTGTCAAACTCATTAGGATTCAATTCACCAGAAGCTGTTGACAAAAGTGCAATGATAGTTTGGTACCAATGTCGTTCGCAATAATAATATTGATCACACCAGCGATCTTTGATCTATGAAGACGACGTAAATAAAAATAAAAGAATTCGATCGATTATTAGTACAGTAGTAGCATTCGCCTTGTACAATTTGTTCATCAACAGCGTTCACCAACGTTGTTGTGGCTGAAGAAATAATTCAATACTTCAACATCTAGTTTTTTCGTCAAGCAAACAACTTTTATATCGTTCTGTATTGGATTCGTACGATCGTCATGTAAACATTATCGTCTTCAGTTGTATACGTCGTCTGAGATCGGAAGCGAATTGAAGAGAACTTTGAGAGCGCTAACAATTCGTTGTAGAGTAGATCAGGAAAAGTAGAGAATTGATTTGAATCAAAAGAAAACAAGGACGATAATGTCTTAAGAAGTTAAGTAGTATCAGTCATGTTGATGAGGATGAGGAATGACTACTAGGAAAAACTAAGATAGAAATAAAGCTGGAACTCGTACAAATCATCCTTCTACAGTTTATTCTTCATTTTTCATTTTTATTATTATAATGACTCAGTAACGTTATGATATGCTGAACTGTCAGTTATGATTGAGTCATTGCATTTGAGGATGATCAACAAAGATCATTTCAGTCATTTTTGTTGTCGACCTCTAAGGAGAGGGATGTTCAATTTCTATAAAGCGTAAACTGACTAAAGACAGCTTTTATTATTCAAAAAAGTGATAACGAATTCAAATAGGTTTTACTTGCAGGACTGGGCTCTCGATGATGTACTGCTGTGGCTCCAAGCATGCAGTTTAGATGATGTGGCATCTTTACTTATTGGATACGATATTAGGGGTACCGATTTATTGTCATGGGATCATCACTGCCTATGTAAGTTTGTTGTGGAATGATTCTTAATACAAATGATGATTGTAACAAAGTATGAAAAACTTAATGTAGGAAAACCTCTTTCTTGTTGAGTGACCGTATGAAATTATTCGTGGTACAATCATCACTAATGCAGTACAATTTGCATCACTAATGCATACAATGAGTGCAACACTAATCACTAAGAAGCTTTTCTTTTTAGAGCGAACTCAGAGACTACTTATGCTTAATAAACGCCATTGTTTTTTTCCTTGAGAGTAACACTCTTCAATTTGTTTTCCTCAACCCCATTAGTATTCCATTAGACATTTCCATACTGAGGGTTTGTTTTGTAAACATATAAACAATCAACAATTTATTCATCAATACAAAGAATAACTTTGTCCAATACAATGAAATTAAGTAACTCTTCTCATCCAGTCTTCTTATCCGCATATTTTATTCGCTGTCGGTGACTCGATGGCTCGTCGCATAATCTAAACTGCACAAAATAACTCTTGCCTCCCTTGCACTGCATGCAGCAACCTCAAAAAGATTTATACAGTAGTTTCTTCTGTTTTTTCTAGAACTTATGGTTACGGTAGGAAGAATCGATTGTTCGTAACACTTAAAGCAGCTTAAAATCGAATCGTTGAACTCATCCGACTTCAGCTATTCAGTCTTGCATAGATTATTAGCTTAGTATGAAAAAATACATACGAAAATACCTACAAATATGACCCAGTCTGATATATGAGGTTTTTCTAAGAAAAAAAAAACCAGGCGAAATTATGTAGTTGCTATGAAAAATAGTTCTTCTGTATGGTGATCATTCGTGAAGCTTAATGAACGAGTTTCATTGACATCATGAACAGCGTTACAAGACTCTGGTCTTTATTCCTCAAAAATATTTTGACTCCGCTACTTTCCCGCCATTAAAAGCTCTAATCTTTCTAAAAGGTTTCCCTCATCATGTGGTTGGTCCGATATTCAGATGGTACAACTTGTTTACAAAGTTCACTTCTTTGTAGTACACCGTTAGCCATCTTCATTTGGTTATAATCATTGTTCCATCGAATAATTTGAGTTTGAATCGTATACGATTACCGAGGAATGTAAATGTCAAAAACTTATCCATGAGGTAGATTGCGATTATCGTTAATAATAATTATTCTGACGTCATTTTTTTTTCACAGCAGAGTCCCCATTGACTTACAATGGACAATTTTTTGAGTATTGTTATACATTAAGCTAGTTTTTTCCTCACCTTATCAATTTATTTGATAGTATTTAGCTCAACTTGGTGTGACAAGTGCATCGATTCGTGACAAGATCCTCAACGAACTCACCGCTATTCGACAACGAGGGCCAGAAGTTTTAAAAGAAGCGGAAAGGAGGAGTGCACATCGTGCATTATTCGATATAGTGAAAGAAAGCTCTTATGATCAAGTATGAACATTTTGAACATCAAGAATATATGATTCTCTATTTTTTTATTTCACGAAATAATTGAGATACGCGCAGCGTATTTGCCTCAATAGTTCCTCTATCGTTGAGTGAACGAATAACGAGATGACCAGAGATCAAAAAGTCTGAGTGCTTTCATAGATCAATTAGACATTTCAAAAAAGATGTTTCCTAGGTGACCAGTAGTTTTATAGGACGCATTTTCGAGAAGTTACTGCCCATTTCATCATTATAGTTTTTTAATTAGACAGATTCAAATTACAGTGAGTAAAAAATTCGATCAAAAATTATTCAGCAGAGGGAAATAAGTGTAGAACAGCAATGAAAGCTTCATGAGTTTAGTCGATACACAAGTTTTATTCTTCTAAGGTGTTGGCCGTTGAGACGCCGTTAACGACTCGTGATATTGTCGTCACACATGGTCGACTTGGTTGTCTTCAGATTACAAAAGTGAACGGAGTTAATCTTCCCCTCAGAGAGAACGACTGGCAAGTTTTTGAAGTTTATCACAGCTAAGCACAATTCACAATCGTCTAAATAGATGACGTCATATATGGTATTCAAGTGAATATTCATATTAGTCGAACGAATTGGTAATTGTTTATATATTCAAAGCTCCGGCTTAAGCTTAAAACTGTTGACAGTCATCATGAACTGCTCTGACAGAATTTCTTACACCATACATTTCGTAGCTTTTAATCTGTCAAACTAAGCTGTTCAGCGAAATGCTACCGATAAAAAAACTTCGTGTAATCCGGTTTGTTTGATCTACAAAAAATCGTTAAGCATATCTTTTGAAAGAACTAATAATAAATCAACAAATGAAAATAAATTAAAAATTACTGTTAAAAAGTTAAAAATTCTACGAGAAAATTAGTATGAATCTGTAATGATCTGTAGGATACCGTAATCAGCTCGATGAAATATCGTTATTTTTGTAGCTTATTGGAGATCAACGATTGTCCTGGTGAACAATTCAAATCGGCTTTGATGCTTACAAAATTGATCAGCGATGCGAACGGAATTCCTATTCGCTTCGTTGTGCTACGTATGAAGACCATCGATAGAATAGAAGACGGATCCGTACGTGTTACAAATATTCATCTAAATTACTTCCTGTTTACTACAATTTTGCTGGTGATATAAAAAATCAACTGTGTTTATGGCTTGAATCTTATTTATGAGCTGATATTTCTCCTGAGGGTTTTTTCTTTTCTTCCAGAACGATACGTCAAGCAGTGGAGTGTCGTCGTCGTCGCCGCGTAGTCCAAGCGACTGAGGGGACCTTCTCTATCGACGAGAAGTGTTATCGTTTTCAATGATGATTTTTAACAATTCAATCGTCCGTATTATGCTTGAATTGTAATCGTTGCTAATTTTTAAAATTCATTTTTTGAATTCGTCACATTAGTTTTAAATCAACAACAATATTTATTAAATACAATGTAAATAGGATCGTATACGCGCTAGCATTACTGTCGTGTCGCCGTACAATCCAACGTCATATTCTGAATCCAAGAATAAACAAGTATTCTTTCCCTCATTATGAATATTTTGCCTACAGACTTTATCACCTATATTAGGTCCAATCGAAGTTGTCTTATCCAGTGTGTATTCATGTAGTGTCAAATAGAAAATCAATATCGTCTAATAAAATAACGTAGGAAAAAATCTACTAGATGAACTTTTGTTGATATCGTGTTGTAGATCAAGATGTCTATTTAGTGATCATTTCCTAGTGTTGGTCATTGCTGTTCAAACTACAGTATCTGTTACCGTACAACCTCGTACGTTGATTGCTGTTCTCCATGCGTGGTAGAAATCGTGTTTCTCGATGCTTTTCGATTTTCGTGCATAATTTTTCTGTATCTTGTTTTTTTTTTGTTTTTCATTAGATTGTTTGTACATAAGAACGTATCATACAGATGTTTTAAAACTTCTCGTTGCTTAATTTGTCATGGGATTTATTTCTTAATAAACAAATCTAACTACGTATATGTTACAAAGTTTCAGAAAGACTTCCTGGTCCGTAGTGTTAGGCAAAATGTAGCGAATACTTTAACGCATAACTGTCACTAGCACAATACTACATATTGGTGCTGTTGCGAAGATACAAAAAGGACTGTTCGATTCTTTTGAGAAGTTGACGCCCTGACTCTTAGTGATGTCGAAGCTGTACTAATTGGTTCTTGTAGGAGCCGGACGTATCATAACATCAATAAGATCTACTTCTTTATATATATTTTGAACTGTCGGTTTACAAACGCTTATTATTCATAAGAAAAATAAAAATGCATGCAGTATTACGGTATTACATTAGGACGTCAGAAAATATTCATGACTGTTCATTAGAGGGAATGAACTTGAGGTGTTACATTGCGACCAATTGTGATGTAAAAACATGATTCGTCAAGAAAAAGATCTTGCTCGAACTGTGCCACTTTAGTGTTCAAGGACACGGTCTTTCCATTATATTTGAAAATCATCAAGCATGAAAATTCCATTAGGACCAAACACAATGAATCACGATACTTAGGAAAAGTATTATTAAGCTAAGATAAGCTGTGGCTTTGATCAATCCCTGTTGCGGGATGCCCCTATGCAGTGGTGTTCAACATGATATTGTGAAGGTAATTGAATGTGAGCCTGGTCTATAGAGACTTGATAACTCTTTGTAAAGTCAGTGATATTTAACTCATCCAGATTTCTTTGGTATTAATTAACCAACTCTGAAGGGACGGTGAGTTGGTTAATGGTGGGGTGGTCGCGAATCTGAGTCGAACCTTCGTACCACGACGACGCCTCAAACACTAGGCCACGGTATTTTCATGTTGTTTCATAGTGTGTTCCATCCAAATCGTCTTATTCTTAAACTTTTTTCAATTAAGATGTTCGTAAAGACAGTGTTGAAAGCTAGTATTCTTTGTATGATTTGCATTCAGTCATCTGAATAACGATCCAGATAAATTGATCCAAGATTGACTATACGTGGCAAAAAAATCGGAACCACACCCACTTCGATGGTACGAATTGTACCGTGGGCACGATGTGGACATGAATGTTCGATCTGAAGATAAGCGTCCGGAGAATTGAACGGGCCAAAGTCGGATCCACATCCAGAAACTGAAAATCAGGAGATTTACTCTATAGTACAATCTTCTATGCGGTAAGGGAATATAATTAAATACAGTATGATGTTTATGGATAGAACATATAAATAAGAAAAAAACTAAAAGATAAATACTTGTGAAGGAACCATTTTGATGTGACCATGTTCTTCCCATAATATCGTCCGTTTCCCACGGTAACGCTATAATTTATTTCATTAGTTCCTTTGATACCTGTATTTTCCTTGAGGCTATTCCATTAGAAGAGAACAAAGTGAATTTAGAATAAAAAACAATATTCAAAAAATATATTTTTAGATATTATATATTATATAAATATTGGCAGATATAAAAAAGTTCTTCAATAGACCATAAGTAAGCTACTTTTTATATATACATATATTTTCTACGGTAGTACAGAAGAAACACTAGCGTAATCTGTCACCGTGTGAAGAAGCACCACCTATTTCTCGTCATCTATTTCATAATGAAAGTATTTGAATAGGATGGGGTCACGTGGCGCAGTAATGGATGTGCTATACTGACACGCATGCCGAATGAGCTTCGAAGACGCACTCTAGGCCTAACAAGCCTACCCTCCCCACGAAGTTGGTAAATTGGTACTGAAGGAATCTAGGTAAGACAAACAGTGCTGACTTAATGAATAGCGGTCAGCTCAAGTCACGCTATAGAACAAGCTCACATTCAAGGATCTCCACGATATCACGTTGAAAATGTGGGCGCACCCTGCCACAAGGGATTGATCAACGCTAAAGCTTGTCTTATCTATATGATATACATAATATATTTCAAATCTTTAATGCCATGGAAAAATTTTCCTCTTTAAGTCATTCATACGTGTAAATGATGGAGTGAGTGCTTATAAGAGCTAAGGGTTATACCAAGGGCAATTTGCACCATTTCAAACCTAGTCAATAGGACCACAACAAAAGTTCTCAATCTACTCCCAACGAAAGAAACTATATTATAGTGAGAAATTTAATAATGCTCAGTTTCAAAAGGGAGGGAAACTAATATATTAGCGGCACTGAGGTTGCAGTCATCCTACAACTAATCCTATCTTATAAATCTTTTCCATTCAATTCCAAGACTGGCTTAGTAATCGATTACAATTCTGATGTTCACATAACGTTGTGTAGAGCAGTTTTAAGACGACGTTACTATTCAGAGAGTTGATGGAACGAAATTGAATGAAGGACTAATCGATTCGGGTGACGACCAGGGTCAGAAACGAGTTATTATTGTTATTAATGTATATATAATTTATAGTTCTCAAATATGATATTCAATAAGGTTAACTGTTTATAATGCGTTGAGATCTTTTGAATCCACTAAAATTTGTTAAGCAATATAATTTCTTTCCTGATTAGAGAACTTCTCTGGATTCATTCTCACCTACGAAATCCCTTTTACATCAAAATAATCATTATAGCAATATATTGTGATGTTGGTAACTCTTCTGCTGCAAAAGAGGAACGAGAGGGAATGAGGTAGTGAATAAGAAATAGGATCGTGCTGAGACTCATCTAGACATGTCACATTACATCTTGATCCGATTTTACACTGATGACCTTGCAAATCTTCTTTTCCCTCATTTAGATATGAATTGTGCGATATTAAGAGGAATTAGCGCATGTTAAGTGTTATGCACGAGTTTGAGTGTCCCTAGGAGTCAAATATCAAGCAAGCGAGGGTTGACGATATAGCGTGAGATGAGTGGCCGTATTAGTTATCCTTTCAAGAATCAACTGTTCGTCTTCGGTTTTGAGGGTCTATTCTAAATCAATGATTAGAAGCATTTATATATGAGGACCAGAACATTGTCTGATCTTTAAAACATTCTAGTACTTACCTCCAGTAAAACACTGTAGTGAAAAAATTCCGGTTGTCAGTAAAACATCAAGTGGTGCTTGTTAATTTTCTATGCGGAAAAAAAGAATTGCTCAGCATTTTCCCCGAACTGCCTTCAGATTTTTTGCATTCATAATGTGAACAAATGTAAAGCGATACAAGAAGTGATCGAACTCCACTTAAGCTTCTCCACGAATATTTATGAAAGAAACAAAAAATAATTCTTTAAAATCTCAGGTTGTTCATTAAAAAAAAGCTGAATTTCTAGTAGTACTCTAAAGAAAGTACTCCTCGCAATAGTGTTCGTTATTGTTTCTCTTCAAAATAATAAACTCACAGTCCTCATCGATTAGATCGATACGTACACCAACGGCTTTCATTGGATTAGATGGACATTTAAGTCGGCCAGTAATAAGAAAGCATTCGGTTCTTCCGTTAACAATCAGAGGAAATGAATTCAGTAATGTCATTGAAATGAGAAATGGTGACATTCTACTAGTCGACGAGGGCGAGAGCAAGCAACGTTCCTCACGAGGTCAACATACGAAATGTTTGTGCATGTGATAGCAACGATGGCCACTGGCCTCGAGAAATTCGACATAACGAATCGGAACCAGAACATTCATAAGTACACTTTCATTACGAGAATACCTAGATTAAAATTTAATAAAATCATTGATTTTTGATAAATGATAACGTTTAAGTTACTAATAATAATTACCTCAAATTCTCTTCATTCTAACTCAGTTCTTTAATTCTTTAAGGGACTCGTTATACTTCCAGCAATAAGTGTTCAAAATGCTAGAATATGCACTTAACAACTAGAAGGTTTAGCAGCTTGTTTCTGATGATTTGCCTCCTCTATTCGCCGACTTATTCGATGAATGAGTTTCCATCATATGATTTTATGTCCGTTATCCTTTATAAAACTCAAGAAACTCATTGAGGTTAATATGTCTTCAACTTTGCTTTATTAATTCGTAGTGTTGACACAATTTTGAGGTCGAACACTCTCTAGAACAGTAACGTACTCACAATTTTACTACTGTATACAATATGATATATATGTTATCTGTTAGAAATTATAAATGCAAATTGATTAATTTTAATACTTCTGCCAATCAATAGTGGCGATAATGGAGGCATATACAACAATAATTTTATTTGTAAACATCGTGAATGCTTTCATTCTTCAAGGTTTTTGAATTGTGCAACAATTTCAACAGAATAAGCATGCTTTTCTGTGGTAAAAAAAAGCGAACTGGAATCGATTCTGAGCATATTTTATTTACAAGGAATGTCGACAGTAAACTTTCTTCTCTTGTCATCATCAGTGGTGAGTTTTAAGCTTTCGTCATTTTAATTGGCTGCCAGTTGAAAACATTAGAAGCATAATGACGTCAGTGGAGTTGAAAAGAATGTAGATTCCTAGCAGTTTAGTCGATGCAGCAATGCTGACAGGCTAGTGAATATTGACAGTACTAGTACAATATATCGATGCTCACCTCAAGTAGTTTGCCACGAAGGTTTTTGGATGTTATTATGTTATTTCATCATTACTAAGAAGAAAAATTATCATTATCATTGATGAGGTCAATAACACACACTCTAATCGGGTTCGCAGCCGTACTTAAGGCTAATAAGCCCAAGGCTAATAAGTCCGTAGAAGGATAATAATAAGTAGTAAAAGTACGATTGGTAGGTTAACTGTTACCAGAGAAATCTGAGTAAGATAAACAGCATTGACCTGATAAAAGAGTTGTCAACTGAGGTCAGTATGTACATAAGGTTCGCAATCAATCACCTCCATAGTATCATACCGAACACAAACTTGAAGAGGCATCCCTCAACAGGGATTAATTAACGTCATAGCTTACATTATTAAAATTTACTACAGCATATATTGATATTAGCTATCTATTATTTACTGAATATTTTCTACACTACATATTTATTAGTACTATCAGATTTCTGAAGGTTAGTTTATAATTGATGTTAATGATATCATTCTATAAGCGCAGATATAACAAAAACTTTCAAAAACCATCATTATGGCCGTGAAATAAGTGACACGGATGAGTTTTTTCTGACCTCATCCATGTTTACCGTCGCGCATTACGCCATCACTTACCGGTCCGGAAGTCATACGTGGTACAAATTTCCGCAATCCACGGAAAAAAACTTGCTCTTGTGCATATTTACCTCATAGGCTTTGCAAACAGACGAAATGACAACACTAATCAAGAAATACTCACCTACAACCGATTTTTCATGCAGTTAAGCATCGATTAAGCACTACCGAATTATTGTTATTGATTATTTTCCTAGTAATAATTAAGCTTACAAACTTACTTAAGGACCATCGTGAAAAATTACACTAATGTTTAATCTGTGTTAAGAATTCAGGTCAATGGAATTCTCAAATGAGTCTTTAGTGGAACATGAATATTACGAAATACTATCTCGTAATATCTCTCACTATGAGGGCTGTCTTATCAAAAGTCTAAAACTAAATCAAACGGTGAGGGATAATTATACTCCTTAAAAAATCTATTAGAGCATTTTTTTGTCACATTACTCCAAAATACATGGAGAAGTTGTTTGTAAGCTCAGAGGGAATTCTCATTGACTACAGAGCATAGATAGGACTAGTCATATATTGAGAAGAAACGACGAAAAATTGACACAAGTAGCTGTAGCACTCAAGAAGACGCAAATGTCCACCTGGATGACCATCTGAAAGGTAGGCGCACGTAGCTTCGAAGCAAATGCTTGACAGATGGATTCATAGCCATTAACGATTTTAGGTCCACGGCAGTGTTGCGTCAGAGTTACCACGTACGTAGAAGACCAAAATCGTGGACGACAGTCGCGCTAGAAAAAAACGAATGAAGAGTTGTTGATTTCTGTATCACACGAGAGAAGATGAACCATCAAAGTAACGTACAAGTAACGGAATATTATTAGAAACTTAAGAATAATCTGCAAGTTCAACGTGAAGGTACCTTCAAAATCTTGCATCCGGGAAGCTGCGTGCTTATTCTTTATAAGCTTCAAATAAATTATTTACGACTTTGTTCCAAATGATACAGTTTCTTGCTTAACATAACACTTTCCCCAGTCGTCGGGACCGGTTACGGCGTTTCCGGCTTGTATGCCGTTGCAATTGGACGTTTACAAATAGTAGTACGTTTTATCCCGTAGAAACGAAAGCTATTTACAGTCCCACGTCATAATATTTTGTGAGGCACTTTTTTCCCTACTTCATACATTCCACTAATTCTGGAGTCTTTTTTCCACCATGTTAAAAACTCATAGCTCTCAATCGTAAATGAAAAGCTCTAGCTCTTGCCGAATCGTTAGCTTGTGTTTGTGCTGTGTTGTGCGTTTGAATGAAATTCTGCTTATCAACCTTTAGCGCTTCTTGATAAAATTACAATAAAGATACGTCGACTCCATGAATTAGGTCGATGGAATGCTTACCAAATCTTGTGTTCAAAATGTAACAACCATTGAAGTGCCAAGAAGATATATCATTACCTGTTGTTAAGAATGTACGATCGGCCTCTTTACGAGTCGTGGCAGCAGGATATCCTCATGTTTATCGGCGATATCCTAATTTCCTCCAAAAAAATTGTTCCTCATTAAACGTGCTCCAGCGCGGGGCTCAGCAAAATATTCTTCACTTTCACTTTGCTCTCCTGCTAAAAACAAAATGCGAACTAGATGGCTGTATGATAAGGACCACGTTTTTGGTAATTCGTTGTATGCCTTATGGAAATCGATGTGACCAACTGTCCAAGAAGTGCGGAATAATTGACGATCGAAAGACATGCTTCGGAGCTACGGCTGTTCTCTTCATGTGCAGAGCAAGAAGCAGTACAACTCTTGTGTCGTAGAATATTCGATTGATTCAATCACGTCTCATATTCTTTCTTTAAATCCCACACTTTGGACGATAGAACTCACTGCTAGCTACACTGAAGAGAAGTTCATATGATAATGCATCATTCCCTACTCTAGAAGAGAGCCTAACCGGAGCCTTTCACGGCTCGTCATCAAATAGAGAGTTGTCGACTATAATGAAATGAACCGTGAAGTATTTGGAACTCTGTTTCTGTCAAAATAACGGCTAGTCTTAATTGAGTTTACCTCTAGTAAGTATTATATGTAGGAGAGGAAGTGTTATATAAACACTCCTCGGTCAGGATGATTAGGTGACGAGCCGTCTAAGAATGATTATATACAATGCCTCTAGGCAAACTTCTCCGATCATTTGCTAACACGTGGTAGCTGAGCGTTTTTCGGTGCCGAGTGTCAAACTACGATGCACAGCAAAAAATTCAGTCCACTTCAGTGACGTCATAGAAGCTAATAAAGAAATCGGTACTTGAATTCCCAAATGATAGCTAAGCCAAGGATGTTTCATTGCTTTAGTAAAAACCAATGTCTCAAAAGTCATATATATATATCGGATCCAAGCTGAGAGCCGCGCTTGACGGCTACATAAGAATCCCTTAACAGAGGTCTCTTAGTGCAACAATAATCATCAAGGAAAGTCAGCAACACTCTTAAGTGGAAGAGTTTCTTGTTCTTTAGACAAAGCTTATCGACATTAATGAACATGTTTGGCAACTTGATCACTAATGCAAGCAAAAATTCAATGCTCAATGGCTAATATCTATTCCATGAATTCATGCTCATCTTAACGAACATGTGCGTGATCTGTACGCTTCATGTTTACCACTCATTGAGTTCATCTTTAACTCTTTTTTCTCACTCAGATTTTTCTGATGTATCGCACATTGGACTTAACGGATTTCTTTTAAAATACTCTATTAATACAAATCCTTTCATGGACTTCATCTATGTGCTGAAGTTATTTAAACGTGTAGTACAGTAAAGGATGTCATTGAAAGAAAAGAGTCGTTGTCTTTTGAATTTATGAACTAATGAAAAATCAAAGTGAGAAATTTAATTATGGAAGAAAAAGTGAAGCATTGACTTCTTACAATTTCAACATTCCGCCTGTGTTCGCTTAGTGCATCTTCTTCAGAATCGGAACTATTCTGTCTATTCGATGTTAATTTCGATTCCCATTCACCATTTTTTCATAATGAAATAAATTTCTCATAGGCTATTTTTCAGCAACCTCCACTGATGGTTTTCTCTAACGATTTTGGGTTGGTTGAAGCAGATTCACTTCCTAGTCAAGCATTACGTAGGCAAAAAAATAGAAAAGAAAGGTTATCATGACGTATCCTCCGGGATCAGACTCGCGGCCGCCTCCAGGACTACCAAGTCATTCATTCATTCGGGAACGGCAAATTGTTACTACAGTAATCTGAATAAGATAAATAGAACTGACTTGGTGAATAATGGTCAACTCAAGTCACTGTATATACGATGATCGGATTTTGAACATCTCCACGATACCATGTTGGACACGAATACGTTAAAGCTTATCTAATCTAATTCTACAGAAGAGAAGTGACATGGAATGCGTCGCAATCTTTCAAATAAGTCATTGATCGTTTAACAGTCCTCAAAATGCCTGCTTGCTTCATCAACTCAACGATTCTGCTGGCGCTCTGCTTCGTAGCCAAACATATTGATGGACAACTCAACCATGTCAAAGGTTATAAGGACTATTCACATAACTTCTGAAAAAATACGTTGAAAAGTAGCCTGAGAATACAAAATTGAGTCAATCTCCGTATTACAGACCTATCAAACATGTCTGGTTTGAAAGATACAGAGGATTATATTGAAGGGCTAGCCACATAATGAAATGGGAGGAATAGATTGATAAGGACAAAACACCGGTACTTATTACGCTTGCAACGCCTTCTTTTTGAATCTACCTCTTACAAATTGAGCGAACATGCTCAAGTTGATCTTCGGAAAACTGTATTTGTAAGTTGGCAACGATTTGAGGACAACGAATGATGCTTGTATAGGTGTAGTTGATCCATCCGAGTGACGAATTAAGGATATGTGAAATATTTGAAGAATACTCTCAACCCACCTGGGAATGTTGTAAAGTGATAACATAAATAAAGCAAACAGTTGAAATCAAAAATTTATAGAAACAGATACTACTGTATGTATATATGAGCAAATTCTAATTTCAATTCATATGAGGTTACACTTCATTTTGAGTTCGATCCTTAAATTTGATAGTTCTGGACGATGTTGTTCATCTGTTCAATAAGAATATAAGTGAAGCATTGAGTGGTAGTAGAGCAAGGGCCGTGATAATGTAATGGACCAGCACGGAAGACCGGAAATCTGTGAGTTCGGGTTCGAGTCCCGCTTGATGTTCCGAGTTTTGGTGAGGCCATTTGAGCACAACTACGGACAGTATAATTAAGAATAGTCCTTTCAGTATTTGGAATGCGAACAGTGAGCTTTGATGACATTTCGGATCCTCCTCAACCACAGTATCATCAGTACAGCTTGATGTTTCTATTTTGAGAGTAACATCAGAAGCTTTATGATACTGCTGTTGTGTAAACAGCTCTGTGTTTATGATATGATAATTTTATGCTGCTTTATTCAATTTAAAAAGAAATGCTCAATACTGATAAGTTCATCACTAAATAATCTAAAGATACAATGAAATAGAAATCGATTATAGTTTTTTTTTCCAATAAAGATAAAAATTTTGTAGTTAGCAATGGTTAGTAACAAATAGCTTTCTCACAAAATCAATAATATTATTATTTTTAAAACAATGTATCGATTAGAATCGCTTTTTCTGTGTCATTTATACATCGAGGGTTCGAAATTTTCCGATGACTTTTCTTTTTCACTGAGTTCACGTCTTGTTACTGATTTGCATTGAAAATTTCCTTCCTGCATATCTAATTTTTTAAGTGTTTGAGGAGGAAATAAGTGGGAAAAGGGCGAGTCTTCATGAATTTTTCATGTAAATTAGTGAGGTTGCTGAAATTATCAACTTGAGTTACATTATATGAAGCACTGAAGCACTCACAAAAGCAGTTTAGGAACGGCATTTACCTTCTCGATTATTACTTTACTTAACAGTTCAAATACTTCCTTCAGACTTTATCAGAGCTTAAGCTTGAAGCTGCATAAATAATTCTCCAATCTATTAGTGTTATTGCTTTTGATTTCTTTAGTATTCGATTTCCTTTAGTGCAAATAAGACTATTGTGTGCATTATTACTATTGACAGTATCATTACTATTAATTTTGTTATTATTATTAACAGCTCATCATTATTAGTACAGTAATAGGCCAAGAGTAATAGGTTAAGGAGAACAAAAGCAATGGTGTACCTCATCTCCTTGTAAAGATGCGCATCGCATTCGTCATCTTCGAAACACCATAGATGCCTTCCAATGGGAGTAGTCAATACACTGAGCTTAGCATTTCCGTCCTGCTCACCATTTCAGATTGACTTAACAACATTCCATAGATCCCTGAGGGATGAATGCTTTGCTTGATTGGTTTGATCTCGTAACCTGCTATGCAACGGTCACAATCCTGCTTTCCACTGTCACCCTTAATACCATACTATTCATCCAAAAGTTGTTCAGCTCCTTTTGCTCTTGTTTTACTCTTGTACTTATTGATCTCCAGGTTTTTTTTTCTTCTTTGATTTTTGGATACTTTTTAGACTGTGGCTGCGCTATGTGTCCATCATTTCTGATTCTGCTTTTGTTTACCGTCTCGACATCTTCAGCGTCTACTGTATTACATCCGAATTTTCTAACCGAAATTGATTTTATTAATGGTGCACGACTACCGAGAGACAGTAAACGAATGATACCGCTGTTCAACGATCAACGATTCCCAAGAATGGTTTGAGCTTTTCAATATCACATTGGGACTCTTAGCATTTCCTTGAGAACCTCCTCATTGCCTAAAAAATTCATTTTCTCAGAAAAGAAGCGTAATATGTTCACACAATTTTCTTTCTTTCTCATAGCTTTTTTTGTAGCCACGTGATCTACGTGTGCGTCTCATGAATTTCTTCCTCAAAATATTAATCTTAGCAGTCAACATCCAATTAAAATAATAGTATACTTGATGATATTTAAGAATGTGAATTTATGAAGATGAATGAGTGATTGAGGAATGAGTGACAATGAAGGAAAAACAACAATGTACTTTAGATTTTAAGTTTTAAATTAGCGTAAAAGCACATTAATATCAGTTTTATGTAATTTTCTAATAATGGATAATAGTGGTCATGTGCGATGCACTGTAATAGGAATTGTACTCATAAAATTAGCTGTCAAGTTATATAATCGCTCCAGGCGAAAAGAGGACGGAGATCTGGCGGTGTCGGAGTTGCTTCTTCGATCGACAAGTGGCCCGGTGGACGAGTACCGTACATGCTTTCATCGGCATACAGTGAGAATCATTTTTAGTCGTCCCTATTTTGTAAATAGCTGATTAGCTTCAATAAATTAATGAGGAAAACATGTCCTTAAGGCTTGAGAATCAATTCTTCCATGAATCAATCACTGACGTTTCTTAAAATGATACTATATATGCTTGTCGTTTTTTATTCAATAAATATTATTTACGTTATATTTACTTTACACTAGCTTATGTTTATTTTTGGAATCTAAGTATCTTCAAAATTGGAGTCTAATCACTTTGCATATCACTCATGCCTCTCTTGAACTGCACTCATACTGTAATCGTATGAAAGGCTTTGCTAGTTATCCAAATACTGACCAGAACAATACTTTGTTATTGATGTTGAAGAAAGGCAGTCCTGTAGAAGAGGAAAGTGTTTGAGATTGATTTCAATTACAGTATAGCAATTGTAGAACTCTTCTAAAATGTCACTCATTGTGAGGTGAATATTCTAATAGAGACTTCTTGTTAACTAAATCATAAATATAAAACACACACACACGCTGTCGATGATAGTTCTCGTTATATTCAGACGAGCATCAACGGGCAGTGATCGCTAGCGCTGTGGCTGGATATCAGACGAAGACGTGCATTCGATTCGTTCCAAGGACACCGTTCGATCGTGATTACGTTGTGATCTCCAAAATGGACGGGTGAATTTAATAATAAATACGTCAAAAGATTCGAACATTCAGAAAAATATTTTCTTAACAATCCCTCATTGAATGAAACAATGAGTAAAATATTTTAAATGAGTGAGGATAGGGTCGAAATGGTGACTTAGAGCAAATCTTAAGGTTTATTTAAAAATTAGTTTCCTTTTCTTAATCGGCTCTAGATTTTTCACATGAACAAGACAAGAATTCAGTTGTAAACGCTCAACACTTTTATGCTATTCTGCTAGTGAACTACGGTAAGCACACTAGCACCATTAGGTGACACGGACCATTGGCGGTGAAAAGGACCCACTTTCTGAAGGTGCATTATGACGTTTCAATAAAAAAAATCGTCCGTATAATACCGTTGAGGTAACAGGATGCGAGCCTGGTCTATACAATGACTAGGGCTGACCACATTTTACCAAGTCAGCTCTGATTACCATGCTCAGATTTCATTGATAGCAATTTGCCGACCCGTATGATGACAGACTTGTTGGTCCTGTATGCGGTCGCGAACCTGCATCTAGTGTTACCACGTCACTGTGATAATGAGTACGGATGTATTCTATATGAATATCGTAATATTTGTTGATTAAATTCTTATGACTGTAAGAAAGAATCTTATGAAGTAATGTGTGCTCATTTGATAACAACAAAATTAATATCGTTTTGTATAAAACTGCTTTTCTTAACTGCAATATTGTCAATTGAGAAGCATAACAATGGAAACCGTCACTCGATTATACCTCATCATTGATTGTCTTATCAAAAGCTGACACTCGTTAGCTTAAGCTTCATCAAATCATATGATTTATATTGCACTATGGATGATTTTAACGTCATTGTTTTATTCCTCACAGAGGTCATGTGAATCGCTTTACTCACTTTATTTAATTTATCCTCTAAAAACAATAAAAGTATCTTTTTGGCGATGAGATTTGCTTCCCAATCAGTTAGCTTTGAAACATCAACGCATCAGCTTACGGAGTATTGTTTACTTCAAGCATTTCTATTCTTACAGATGCTACGCGGATTTCGCCCGTGTTGGTGGTCGTCAACAAGTATCGTTAGCTGATGAATGCATTAACTATGCAACAGTAATACATGAACTTATGCATGTCATAGGTTCGTTGGTAGCTTTAAGTGCAAAATGAATGATAGGAACGAAAATTGGGAGTTACATGACACCTCATGGAATTGATGCATGAGGACAATTAATCTCGTGGACGGCGAATGTGTTTTATCAAGTAAACAGATCTACATCTTTTATAACTGAAATTTTATAATAATGCGGTTCTCAGCACAAAAACAAGCCACGGTGCAGTATAAAAATGAGGCGATAAAGTCATACTGAGGAATTAAGATAAGATAATAAGATAATTGTTGTCGTTGATCAATCCCTTGTGGTGGAATGCGCCTCCGCATTCATGTTCAACATGATATCGTGGAGGTGGTTGAATGCGTGCCTGGTCTATACATAACTTGAGTTGACCACTGTTCACCAGGTCAGTGCCAGTTATCTTACCTAGACTCCTCTGGTACCAATTTACCGACCCCGGAAGGATGGCGGGCTTGGTAGGCCTGGGGGGCGGCCGCGAACTTATTCGGGCCGGCGTGTCACTGCGGCACCTCCACCACTGAGCCACTGCGCCCCCTATAATTATATTACTTTGATTAAAAGGACATTTCCTTAAACCTTAAATTAAAAGGACAAAGGACAGATTTGTGAATGTGCCTCAAAAGATGGAGGTGTTCCAATTTAAGGCTTTTGTATGAAGTTGGTCTGAAATAAGAACAAAACAATACTACAAAGTTACTACAAAGTGACTTCTTTCTGAAGTTTGATGACATTACAAATAGAAATGATTTCTTTCTGTAAGAATAATAAGTGTTATATTTTCTGGCTACGGTATACCACAAGCTAATCATTTGTAATCATAACTCACAATTTATCAGCGTTCTTAACAAAAACAAAGTCTTCTTTTTTGTGTTGTTCTTATTTTAGACCAACTTTAGACAAGAGCCTCAAATTGAAACACACCTCCATCTTTTAAGGCAGATCCACAAATCTTGTGCCTCTCAATAAATTCGTCTCTGATTCCTCTCATAGAAGCTAACCATCAGCCAAATATCACCCACTAACTCGTTTTACTGCTTTTTTAAAGAACGATTTGTGAATCAGATAGCATAAAATAAGCTTTAGCGTTGATTAGTCTCCTGTTTTGAAATGTGCCCACGCACTCGTGTTCAACGTGATATCGTGAAGGTGATGAGTGCAAGCCTGGTCTATACAGTGACTTAATTCGACTGCTCTTTCACTAATCAGTGCAGTATTATCTTAGCGAGATTCTCCTGGTACACATTCCGAAGGGATTGTGAGCTTGGTAGAACTGCGGTGCGGCTGCGAGGGTGATTCGGGCTTGCGTGTCACCTTAACACCACCACCACTACTGCGCCACTCTGTTACACTTAATCTATGAACTAGAATTTTAGAAAGCAGATAAAAATTAGGATTTTGGAAGAGAAGAAAAACTTGGAGAAAGGAGTATTGTTCTTGAAACTTAAAAAATGATACATTAAGCTTACGATATCTGATCTTTACTACTAAACTATGGCTTTTTCACATTGTTTATCTTCGCCTTGTTCCTTATTCTTCCTTGTGATCTTTTTTGTAAGAAGTACTACTGTAACTGAAAAGAAATGATTGCATTTCATGGATTACTTGAGGGTAAAAGATAGAGCTTTTGCAATTGCTTTGAAGGTTTTATTCACGAACATCAACGTGAGGATCGTGACCGTTATGTGAGCATTCTGTATCAGAACATCATTCCAGGTAACACTCAAAACTTATAGAACGAGTTTTCTATAAGAGAATATTATTGTATCTATTGAAAATTAAAAAATATGAGGACTATTCAAGGGATCAGTATGGATTTCGACAAATTGTCAGCATTTGATTTGTCATATTACGGTGAAAATTATGATTATTCATCAATTATGCACTATGAAAAAAACGAAGGTAGCAAAAATGGATGGAATACAATCGAACCAAAGGTAGGAAATTCTCCTCATTTTTTCGAAATTACACGAAGTTGTTATGAAATCTTTCCTAAAATATCGATGCATTTTTCGGACATTGCTGTAATTATGCCATTTGTGATAAGATAATGAGATAAGCTTCGGCGTTGATCAATTCCTTATGACGGAATGCGCCTACGCATTCGTGTCTACCGTGATATTGTGGAAGTGGGTGAATGCGAGCCTAGTCTATACAGTGACTTGAGTTTACCACTCTCCTCCAACTTAGTGCTAGTTATCTCATCCAGATTTTTGTGGTATCAATTTACCAACCCTGAAGAAATGGCGGGCTTGGATAGTCCGCGAACTGATTCGAGCCGGTGCGTCGTTGTGGCACCTCCACCATTGCGCCACCGCACCCCTGATATTAGTGATATTACTGAAGATATTCTACATTCATAAGAAGATTTTTCCTTCAAAACCTGGAAAAATGGAGCCACGTAAATTTTCTGGCAGATACGGCTTTTATTAACAGTTGTTTATAAAAATTTGTTTACTATTAACACTATTTCAAATGACCAAGACACATCTTGTAGTCTGGATGCTGTGCAGATATTGGCTCATCGGATCGTACCAGTTAGCAGGCAAACGCTGATAAGACATTTAGCATAAGTGAAGCGAAAATTGGTTGCCGATCAAGACCCTCGACAGTGCGATCGGTCAGCACAATAGACTAATCATCCATGGATGCAGATTCTAGTCCTGCCTGAGATCCCAAGTTTTGCGATTAACTCAGCGCCATTAGGGATCGCTTCATAGGCAGACATATGAGAAATTCCTACTAGAGCATATTTCTTTCATGCGTCATAGAACAACTTCTTCCGATGATCAGTAATTCGAAGGAGCACAAATAAAGTGGCTACTCACCAATCCTATTTCTTCATTGTCGAGGCTAAATTTCGAATAAGAAGAATATTTCTCCTATATTCAACTAGTAGAATCATGACATATACCTCTTTACCTCTCGTCACGTCCACATTCTTCAGTGTTTTTTGTCAGTAGTGTTCCAATAGAGTAAATTATCACAGTTTTCAAATTGTCAATGCTTTTATCAATTCGATACTATGTCATGAGCCATCAACCATCATCAAACTTGTTTAATAAAAAATACCATTTTGACTCAGTATTCTTATTGGTTGAAAAATATTATTCAGCTTAAACTATTCCTCAAGCGATCACAAAATCAATCGATTGTATTCAGGATCGACGATATTTGAACGTGATGGGTAGAAGCACTGACTTTTCCGCTTCAGATTTAATGCGTATAAATCGAGCGTATTCCTGTTGGACGTATTTGAATCACCAACACATTTGAGGATTCTTCCAACTAGAGAAATCATTCTCTTTGGACGGACCGCATTTTTGAGAGTTTTCCTTCAATGTCGTTGAAGTCAGAATGACTACATCTTCTTCCTTAGCTACAAATTTTCTAGTTGTCGTTACTGGTTGTATAGAATTAATAAATTATCAAAACTAATGACGTCAATATTCTGTCAGCTGTTTTGAAATTACGTCACAAAATTACAAATACTTGTCGTAAATAATTTAAGTTGATAGAAATGTTTGTTAATACAATTGTAATGACAGCTTATTTGTATTTTGTAATTTGTGTCTCTCGAATTTCCTCTCAATGATCTGTGATTTTCTTGTTTTCGTATTGTGTTGAGCATATAGTATAAAAGTCTTCTAGAACACTTAAAGCATCTTCTGAATAGTTTGAAAATCCAAAAGTGAACCGATTGATATGGAAATCGATTCAGAAATCATTGTTGAGGTCAAATGTTCCTTAGGAAACCGAAAAATCAAAAATGTTCTAGAAGTCGGACTGTTTTTTTATTGGAGCAGTTTTGTTTGATGTCGGAGCGTTGCTAGACGAAAAGCAAAGACAGCTTAGGCGGGTACTGATTAACAGGTAACCCTCAGTACCATTAGGAATATACAAACAATACAATTCTAATCTAACATAGTTTACAAAAAATGCGGGGGCTATGAGAGACTGACTATACGAACAACTGATCGAATTTCAAAGACGATAGATCATAAAATTAGAGCGAGCATTAGGACGATACGTCCAAATGTCAACGAAATCCGGCGTAACACGTGGATACGGTAGGAGAATACGGTAATATTTCTTGCTACCACATCAAATATTGACCTCATTGTAGTAATATTTCACTTAAGAGCTTGATTACTTAAAGTGAAAAAAGCACTGCTTTGGAAGATAAGTGCATAAGATATTTGTTAACGGTTTTAAAAAATTCTTTAAGATTTTTTCAAAAAAAAAGTTTTAAGAAAATTTTAAGAAATTATTCTTTTTGAAATCTCGTAATTATTTGAAACTGGCCTGCTACTATGAATTCTTTACGTTAAATTTGATCCATCAATAATTTAAAAAGTAATTTTTTAGTAAAGGTACTACTGAGTTCATTTTGAAACCGTTAGATCAGCGATCGATACGAACCTCAAAAACTGATAAGTGTGATATCAATCAGCAATGTGAGCGATGATGGTAGAATGACAGAAACGATTTTGTACCAGCTTGAATCCGAAATCTTAAAATCTAATTTCCTGCATAAAACTTGTCGCTTTTTAAATTTATAAACTGTAATGAACTGAACATAGTGTTTGGTATAGGTCTTTCGAGTTTTGAGTTAAAGAATAGAGCCTCAAAATTACCCAGTTAGCAATCTATCGCTCACGCCTCATACTAGGGCACCAACATATTGAAGACAAATGTTGATTTGGGTTTGAATTTCCATTCCTCATCCGTGGGTCGTTTCCTCAACTAATATGTGAAGTGTAAAGATAGAGCAATCTGAACTCAAACTGATCGCTGTGTTTCTCATAGACGGTGTTCTCATATAGTAGATCTTTTGGAACTCTGTTGCAAGACTGATAGCGGACCGCGACGTGCAATAATTTGGCGACGCTGCAGTATATGGTGCTGTCGGTCAACTGATCACCTTTTGTTGTAATACTCAAACTCTTAATTGATCAGGGTGAGGTGAATTGGTACCAGAGTAGATTTGTGAAGTAACGGAACACTTCCTTTTGACAATATTGTGCAATTAAAGTCATATACAAGCTCTAATGTAATTACTACTTTTACGCTGGTGAAAATTTTCGATGAGTTACTTTATCGGGGTAAGATCTACTCTTGTAGGCCAAGTCGCTGCGAAGGGCATGCGTTCAAGCCTGGAGCTGAGGAGTCCTTAAAACTGAGGATTCTGACATTGTCATTCGTGTTCAACGTGATATCGTCGAATGCGTTCAAATTCAATCGAATGGTTGAATGCGTGTCTGGTCTATACAGTGACTTGATATGACTACTCTTTACTAAGTCAGTGCTAGTTATCTTACCCATATTTCTTTGGTACCAATTTAAGGACCCCGGATCGCAGGCTTGGTAGGTCTGGGGGGCAGGGGTGGCGACCGCGAACTGATTCGGGAAGGCGTGTCACTGTAGCACTTCCACCACTAAACCACTTTGCTTCGAAATTGGATTAAAACCAAAAAATGTGATTTGCTTTGTCGATAAGAAAGAGGAAGCATTTGAGTCGTTTCTGAATTTAAAGTGTTAAACATCAATTCAGATTGCTGCGCTAATGAAACGACACTTTTCACAGAGCCTTGAAGGATATTAGTCTAAGGATGAACACCATTTTGATATGAGGAATGTTGCATTTTTGATATGAGGAAAAATGTTAGGGTGTAAAATCACTGATAACACTTACTATTTAAAGATTGAGTTTCATG